>APFE030701948.1:2242-12536 GCA_000404065.3 Pinus taeda
ACCAATAGGATTCTCCTAAAGCGACAGTTGTACAGTTTGCGAATGAAGGAAGGTACATCGATTGCTGATCATTTAAATGCTTTTATTACTCTTATGGTGCAATTACAATGTATAGAAGTAAAAATTCAATCCGAGGATAAAGCTATTACTTTATTGTGCTCGTTGCCCGAGTCATGGGATCATTTTGTTACTTCTATAAGTCTTAATTCATCAGAAACTATTGAGTTTGATGATGTATTTGCATCTTTATTATCAGAAGAAACAAGGAGAAGGTCGCATTCAGAAACCTCTACATCCGAAGCTATGATGGTTAGAGCTCGTTCGAAAGAAAGACGCTCTAGTAGGCCAAGCAACTCACGTTCAAAGCCGAAAGGGAAGAAGAGTAAGGTAAAGTGTTGGTTTTGTGGCAAATCAGGGCATTTAAAGAAGGACTGTTGGAAGCGACAGCAGCAAACTTCTAAAGCAGATTCTTCAACAGAGAAGAAGGATGCAAATACGATAGATATAGGTTCGGCATCTAGTTCAGGTATGAGTGATGAAGTATTATCAGTTAATGTTTCAAATCATGATCAACATTGGTTGTTAGATTCCGGTGCATCAAACCACATGTGTATTCATAAAGAATGGTTTAAGACATATAAATCAATTAATGATGGAGTTGTGTACATGGGTAATGATGTAACATGTAATATTGTGGGGATTGGGAGTATACAACTGCAAATGTTTGATGGGACAACTAGAATGTTAACTGATGTGAGGCATGTACCAGATTTAAGAAAAAAATTGATTTCATTAGGAGCAATTGATTCAAAGGGATATAAAACAGTAATTCAAGGTGGAGTAATGAAAATTTACAAAGGTATTTTACTAGTTATGAAAGCTAAGAAGGTAGGAAATCTATTTCAGTTAGAAGGAGGTACAGGGTCAAATTTTGTGTCTAAAGTGTCTGAATATGACAGTAATTCCATTCACTTATGGCATCAAAGGTTGGGGCATATGAGTGAAAGAGGTTTGAAAAATTTGGTTGATCGCAAGTTACTTCCAAATCTAAAGTCTGGAAAGTTAGATTTCTGTAAGCATTGTCTGTTTGGAAAACAAAGTAAACAAAAGTTTAAAATAGGTAAACATACTAGTAAGGGAATACTTGATTATATCCATTCAGATGTTTGGGGTCCAGCCGCTACAACTTCATATGGTGGTTCGTCATATTTTGTATCATTTATTGATGAATTTTCTAGGAAAATGTGGGTCTACATGTTGAAAAGGAAGTCTAATGTTTTTTCAGTTTTCAAGCAGTTTAGAGCATTGGTAGAAAACAACACTGGGAGAACAATAAAATGTTTAAGAACTGGAAATGGTGGTGAGTTTACTTCCAAGGAGTTTGATAGCTATTGCAAGGATGCAGGGATCGAGAGACATAAGATCATGGTTTATACTCCTCAGCAAAATGGAGTTGTTGAACGCATGAATAGGACTCTTCTAGAGAGAGCAAGGATTATGCTTAGTAACGGTGGGTTGAAAAAGGAGTTGTGGACGGAAGCGGTGGCAACAACTTATTATGTGATAAACCAATCTCCATCGATGGTAATAGGTTGGAAGATTCCACAAGAGGTATGGAAAGGACACCCTTGTGACTATTCTAAACTCAGAGTGTTTAGTTGTGATGCATATGCTCTAGTGCCTAAACATCAACGAACTAAATTAGATCCAAAGTCTAAAAGATATATCTTTGTTGGGTATGGTGTTGGAACAAAGGGATATAGGTTGTGGGATCCTACTACCCGCAAAATCATCATCAACAGAGATGTAAATTTTAATGAATCCTCTCTTGTACAGTTAGATGTAGATAGCAGATTGAAACAGGATGATGTATCTGACTTTCAGCACATTCAGTTTGATAGCATTTCTAATGATAGTTATGATGACCATAGTTCAGATACTAGTCATGAACAGGTTTCAGAATCGGAGCATGAACAGGGTTCACGTATAGATCATGAACGCGTTTCAAATACTGGTCATCAAGAAGTTCCTACATATGGGAGTCATCTAATCGAGGAAGCGCCAAAAACGTCCTTAAGGAGGTCGACAAGAATCAAACGGCCACCGAGAAGGTATGATGATTATGTTACTTCAGTTGCATTTACTGCTAATGACGATGAACCCCTATCCTATCAGGAAGCAATAGAAGGTTCGAAAAGTGACAAGTGGAAAGCAGCCATGAAGGATGAAATGATGGCCTTAGGTAATAATGACACATGGGATTTGGTTGAGCTTTCGAAAGACAGGAAAATTGTGGGGTGTAAATGGGTTTTCAAGCTGAAACGGGGTGTGGATGATACGGAAGACAGGTACAAAGTGAGGCTGGTTGCAAAAGGGTTTTCTCAGAAAGCCGACATTGACTTTCATGATATTTTTTCACCAGTGGTTAAAATTGTTTCAATTAGAATTGTGTTAGCATTAGTAGCTTTGCTTGATTTAGAGTTGCAGCAATTAGATGTTAAGACTCCATTTCTACATGGAGACTTAGATGAGGAAATATATATGGAACAACCGGAAGGGTTTGTTCAGCATCGCAATGAGAAATTTGTCTATAGGTTCAAGAAGTCATTATATGGCCTGAAGCAATCGCCTCGGTAGTGGTATAAGAAGTTTGATTCTTTCATGTTGAGTCAGAAATATGTTAGAAGTGAATATGATCATTGTGTTTATTTTAAGCAATTTAAAAATGGCATATTCATTATCTTAGTATTGTATGTTGACGATATTCTTTTAGCAAGCAAAATCATAGAAGAAATTAACAGGTTGAAGGCTCAAATGGCAAGGAAATTTGATATGAAATATCTAGGAGCAACAAGACAGATTTTGGGCATGGAGATTTTCAGAGACAGGAGCAATGGTAAGCAGGGAAAATTTTAAGAACCCCCCCTAAATTTACATGTATAATAAATGGGCGAATCTCCATGGTATATAGAAAAAATGGAAGGCAATTTTATCAATAATATGATATGTATATATAATTTTTTGGCGAATCTCTCACCAGGCATGGCGAATATTTTACTCAATTATAAAATCTTGTGTTTATTGAATACACAAATGAAATCATTGCATTTCTTTAAATATCTTTTGAAATCAAAATTACCGAAATTACATATCCATAATCTAGTGGGTGTAAGATAAAATTCACCCGTGCCATTCACAGAAAGCGTGAGAAAAAACCTAATACTATATATAAAACCAAGAAAAATTCAAATTCATCACTTCTATGTTCATATTTGCAATTAGAAAAATTACCCAAATTACAATCTGTTTACTCCACTTCTAGGGACCTTGTAACCACCCTGTCAATACACAAGTATGTTCCCGTTTGCAATTAGAAAAATTACCCAAATTACAATTTGTTTACTCCAGCATATGTTGGAAAGTTATAGAAGGATGACTAGTGCAATCAATCCTTTCCTTTTAGCCCTAGATTTGTTTCAATTTAAAACAGAAGTATACAAATATACTTGTCCAATGTCTATGCTTTAACCATTCACCTTAAGATGTTTTTACAATATAATTTCCTAAGTCTATTTAATATCTTCATTATCATAAAACCAACCTATATCCATCTTAACTCCACATCTACCACTCTTAGGGGGATGAAATCTATTTATCCCTCTGAGCACTTGGTAGACCCAGAATTAAGATGGATCTAAGATAGAATTTCTCCTTTAAATAGTCTATGCTCACATGAATACCATGGGTTAAATGTTTATTTGTTTACCATACCTTCTCGTTTATTTATATTTTTATTAATTTACCATACCATTCATAAATACAAGGTGACTTATGGAGTAAATATAAAAAAATGTTTTATTTGTTTACCATACCTCTCGCTTATTTAGATTTTTATTAATTTACCATAATTTTTTTACGAATATGGTATTTGTCCCATAGGATTCACTTAAATAAAACCTATTCTTGAAAATGGGCGAATGGATTCATTTAAATAAAACATGTTCTTGAAAATGGGCGAATGGAAGGTTGTAACTCCTAATTTCAAGGGCTAAATTTACCTTTTTTACCCTCTCCCTTAAAATGAGGTGGGCTATTTGAGGTGATTTGTAAAAATGTACTATGATACAAAATATTCGCCCACTAAAAATTTAAAACCCCTTAATTTCGCCAAAGGGAGAACAATTCGCCCTAAAACACCCCCTAAGGTAACTATGGCTTATCACAACTAGAAGTATAATAGAAAATACTGTTTGAATTTGGTAATGAATAATGTGAAGCCTGTGTCAGTCCCTTTAGCTTCCCATTTTAAGCTTTCTTCAAGTTTATGTCCTAATACGGATGAAGAAAAGGATTATATGTATCGAATTCCATATGCCAATATAGTAGGGTGTTTAATGTATGTGATGGTTTGTACTCGACTAGATATTTCACATGCAGTTGGGGTTGTCAGCAAGTATATGGAAAATATGGGTAAAGAACACTGGTTAGCAGTGAAATGGGTGCTTCGGTATTTGAGAGGAACAAGAAGTTATTGTATCACTTACAGTAAGAGTAGTGAATTTGTTTCTGGATATGTTGATTCCAATTTTGCAGGTGATTTGGATAAGAGAAGGTCAACATCAGGGTATGTATTTACTCTTGTAGGTGGAGCTATTAGCTGGATGTCAAAGCTACAGAACATTGTTGCTTTATCCACTACTGAAGCAGAATACATTGCTGCTTCTCATGCTTGCAAAGAAATGATTTGGTTGAAAGGTTTGTTTGGTGAATTTGGTAGGTTGCAGGACAACATCAAGTTATTTTGTGACAGTCAAAGTGCAATACATTTGGCTAAGAATCCGGCCTATCATAGTAAATGAAAGCATATACCGATCAAGTACCATTTTGTAAGACAGGCTATCATTGAAAGGGGAGTCTCTCTTGAAAAGGTGCATACAAAGGAGAATTGTGCAAACATGTTCACGAAACCAGTTTTGTTAGAGAAGCTACGCTGGTGTTTGGCTTCTCTTGGCTTGCAGAAAAGATAAAATAATAAAGAAACGGGGCATCAGGCTAATTGTTGTCAATGTGGAGATTGTTGAGATTTTCTGTTTTATATAAAATAGGCAAAAATCTCAGTAGGTGACAACAATAGGAATTTGTTGTTAGATTAGCTCCAGGTTGTTGGGAGGGAGTTAATGCATCCTAAATTTTATGTGAGAGGATTTATGAGGCAGTTAGATTCTCCTAGCTATAAAACAGGTATCCATACAGATTGTTTTTTGTGTGAGAGAGTTTGTGAGGAAATTGATTATTTTGTAATCTCCTATTTGATAATAAAGAATTGTCGATGCCTACGTTTGGTGGACGTAGCCCAGATTGGTTGGGTGAACCACGTTAAACTACTGTGTCATTTGTGATGCATTTATTTGCTGTGTATATTGTTTTTTCTTGCTGGGCATTGTTAAATTAACATACTCCCTTGTACTTCTTGATCGGATCTGGATTTGTAGGATTAGCTACCACACTATCAACATAAACTTTGCGAAAATGCTCATTCAGAAGGCATGACATCCTTGCCTTCTATATCAGATAGTTGGATGCCCCATCCAACCTATCTTGATCTCTTAGTCTACTGTTTTTCATCTCTGCCAATCAAAATGTCGAATGACCTCCTCTCTCCTACTACTGCTTAGCAAGTGAGAATTCAGACTCCTTGGCTAAAGTCCTTTGAGGAAGAATTCCATCAACAATGTGCCTATATTCCCTCTAACATCTCTCTGCCTAGCAAATGCCTATGGAAAAACCACGTCCCACAAGAAACCCCTCTTCGTTGAAGCTCTTGTTGCATTGTTCCCTCTACACTAACAAATCTAGATCTAGAGATTCTACCTCTCTGCCGACTCACTCAGAGAGAGATTTGCCAAGAAAATATTGTCCTCTTAGCCTGATTGAGCAAACCCTTTGGGGATTCAAATTACTGCCCCTATAGGAATTTCCAACTCCCTTCCTCCTTCAGCATTGGGCTCTTTTAGCACTATTCTCTTGTTTCACCTGCAGCTCCGATACCATGTGAAAATTTGGATTCCCAAATTCCTAGTGGAACAACTAATTTTTTTTCTCCTATTTGTTAATTACTAAACTAAATTATTTTATGTTTTCTACAATAAACATTGAAATGAATACAATGTGGCCTTCACCATTTGAATAAAATAAGGAAACAACAAACTAAACAAGAAATAAATACAATGCATCTACACAATTACTTTTGGACAAATGTCCCGAGAAAATCCAATGTAGGAAAATCAGTGCAACAACAGAGGGTTTTATTATTATAGAGTAGTATTTTCTTAATACAATCTCTGGATGCCTTCCCAACAATCTAGTTATAGAGAATATCACTGACAAAGATTTGTGAGATTACCTCACACTATCACCGAAATTCCTAGCAGATCCACGTCTTGAATGAATAGCCCTTGACTGCCTCTGTGGTACCTCTGCGCAATATCTGCATCAGCCTAGTGTCACACTATCTAGGTCTTGTGTCACTCTTCCTACCTAATCGATTTGCCTATGAGATTCTGACTTCCTATCTCCCAATCTCAAACCCTAGCTTCCAACTACAAAAATTGAACCCTCCAGCAAATTTCGAACTCCCTCAAGACTTCTGCGCTGCCTCTACATCAGTCTACACTACCTCTGCATGGCTCTACGTTAGCCTCTTTGGCTCTACTACATCTCTCTCTCTCTCTCTTCTTTGATGAGTATTCTCCAACTCGAAAAGTGATGCAGGAGCATTTGGTCGACAGGGTGAAGACCAAGACAGGGAGGACAGAGTTTCAGAAAAAGACTGGGAAGGTTAAACAGTTCGAGAAAGGATAGCAAGACTGTCAGGTTTTTTACAGTTTCGTTTTATTTTCTTTACCAAGGTCAACTACAGTTTGTTTAGTTTCTGTTGGGTAATTTTTACTTAGTTTACTTTACTGTAGCTATCAGTAATTAATTGTAGTTAATAAATTAGATTATTGCAAATAATGTATACAGTCACCCTTTGTGGGACCAGAGTGACAGATAGACAGAGTCAGTTTTATAAACTGTCAAATAGAAACTGGAAACAAAAACATAACTTTATAGCCGATTGTAAAAGGTAACTGCTGACAGTTATCTACCGAATCACCTCTAAATGTATAAATGGCAAAAACCGAAATCCCAAGAGGGTTCGGCAGCTAAGCAGCAAAGAAACATATTCAAAGAAATAGACAGAGAGAAATATTCTTTTCCTTCATCTAAGAATTCCTGTGCACAAACAAATGTATAGACAAGTTATTTAAGTTCTGTACAATTCAAAATTTCTGAGAAATAACAATTCTGTGTAAATTATTTCAATAGACAAATACCGTGACCGAGAGTCACTAATAGAGATTCAAATATATGTAAACAATTGCATAGTCAATAACAGTGCAGGTGAAGATACAGTGAAAACAGTCCAAACAACCAGGCGCACGACGAGTCCAGTCCAACAAACAACAGACGGAAGCAGAGTAGCGAAATCAAGGAGCATAACGACCCCAGGTCGAAACCGGGTAAGAACAAATCCCAGGAAATCAATCTTAAACATTTGCAAATTCAAAACATATGTATATATATTACAGTGCAGGCTTGATATAGTCCAAACGTTTACAACGAAACTCGGGTGAGGGTTCAATGAACCATTCCCACTAATGACAGACGCGATAGCAAATTAAAAGGAGTCACGACCACGGTTGGGACACCCAAACCCTTAACCGTTACAACGACCAACATACAGACACAATATTACAGTGAAGAACCGGAGGCCACCAGGGCACCTAACCTTTTGAACCAGCAAGCGGCTACAGGCAAACTAACCGACTTTAAAGACAACTAAACAAAGAGCATAGAACTACCCTGAGTATAAGCATAACCTAGTGCGAGGAGCCACGGAGCCGTCACCTGAAAAGGCAGAAGGAGAGCACGTTAGGGTTTAACGAAACGACCAAACCCTGAACATAAAATTCGACCAGCAACCTAAATAACAAAGGAATGAAATGAATGGAAGGGTGAAGAACAAAGGAGAAGGAGGATACATTACTTGAGGGTGAACGATTCCCCTGTCCATCAAGACCGAAACCTGACCACGGAGGGGCCAAATTGGTCAGTCACCTTTCGAAAAACGAATAAGGAACTATAACATGGAATTAGAAATTACTTGGACGAGAAGTTGAATGCCGAGAACAGCTGTTGCAGACCATCGAACGCACAATGTCACTGAGCCTACCAGAAACCCTCCATATTGAGAAACGACCACAAGATACAGCGCCATTTACCGAAATAAATCAATAATCACAAAAAAATTAATAGTCGACAGAGCAATCCACGGAAGAATCCGACAACAAAAACCCCTGGTAGAGTTACAACTTACCAACGGATGCGTGAATCAATTGTACAGGCGGAACCACAGTGAAAAACCCAACAGTTGAGCGAGAAATCCATAGCAAATCGATGGGGTATTGACTGATAGCACAGAGACAGAGCCGAGCTCGAAACCAGGTCGCAGAGCGGTGAAGGCACAGTGAAAAATGACAATAAGCGCGAAGTAAACCAACCAAAAGGGCAACCGGAGGATTAGGGTTGCAACACAACCGAGGTGGACAGGTGTTAGCCGGAGAAGGGGCAAGGTACCGGGAGGTAGGTAGGTGATTACTGCCACAATCAATATCAGACCGAGCCAAACGATTTTCAATCAACCACAATCAACATACAAAATCTGAAAGTACTGTGGATAGGTGAGCTGGAGAGGGGCCGCGTGGACGGGCCACATCAATTGGTATCAGAGCAGTTTTTATTATTATTTTATTTGTTAGTTAGAGGAAGATGGCAGAAGTACAAGCACCAAGACGAGGGCGTGGCAGAGGTGCACGAAGAGGAGGAGATGAAGGATTAAGAGAACAGATCAGAGTTCTTACAGCTCGCTTGGAAACAGTGGAAGCGGGTAGACGAAGAGACCCAGAATTGGGAGATGAGAGTGAGGAAGAAACAGTAGCTGCTGCAGAAGCTCCTGATGAAGAACCTCCAGAATTAAGACTGCTGCGTTCAATCTTATTGGCCAGCAGCAAGCCAAAGACAGAAATTTCAAATTATGATGGTAGTCTGTCTGCTGATATTCTGTTAGATTCGATCAGCGAACTGGATAAATACTTTGAGAATGAAGAGATTAGGGAGGATAAGAAAGTTAAGTTCGCCGCTACTAAGTTAAAAGGACATGCCCTCTTGTGGTGGGATAATGTCCAGGCAGATAGGAAAAGATTGAATAAATTACCCATACAAAACTGGGCGAGGATGGTAGCGAAATTGAAGGGCAGGTTTCTGCCAAAAGATTACTAGGTTGAACTATGTCGGAGAGTGCAGAATTTGAGACAGAAGGGTATGACTGTCAAAGAATACACGGAAGAGTTCTACCGGGTCAATCTACGTGCTGGTTACACGGATGAGACTCCTGAAAAGACAACACGGTATGTTAACGGTTTGAGGATGGAGATCCTGGATGAAATTAGTATTCTTTCTCCCAGAAGTATAGAGGAAACCTTTCGAAGTGCTGGAAGGCTGAGAGAAAAATTAAATAGAAAGCAGAATAACAGGAGAGGAAGAGGAATGGTAGAGGACGAGGACAGTCCTACGGAAGAGGAAAGAGTGCTGCAAACAGTGAAGAAGGCAGCAGCTCAAAAACTTCAGGGACGGCTGACAAAGGAGACAGCACTAGAGGAGGTCGGTCATATCAGCGTGGAAGAGGGAATGGCCGCGGAAGAGGAACTGGTTTCCAGTGCTACAGGTGTCAAAAATGGGGACATCGATCCTTTGAGTGCCCAGAAGTTGAGCAGGCAGGTCAGAGAGGAACGTATATGGTTCAGCTGGAAGAAGCGGAAGCGCAGCCACGAGAAGTGGAAGATGCAGCAGAAACGGGAGAAGCATTGCTTCTGAATAAAGTTCTGCTAAAGCCAACCAAAGAAGTGTCTAACCGACTCAGCGGAAGTCACTGTTTCGGACAGTCTGTAAATCTCATGGGAAATGCTGCAAGGTAATAATAGACAGCGGGAGTATGGATAACTTGGTTGCCACTGAGATGGTAGAAAAATTGGGGTTAAAGCGGCTGAAACACCCCACACCTTACAAGGTGTCGTGGCTACAGAAAGGCCACCAGCTGTTGGTTGATGAACAATGTGAAGTGGAGTTTCGCATTGGCAAGTACCACGATACAGTGGTCTGCGATATTATGCCCATGGACGTGTGCCACATACTG
>APFE030701952.1:0-12285 GCA_000404065.3 Pinus taeda
AAATTAGAGGAATGTTAGAATACATTAAGACATAAATCTTGCACTCCATAGCCCTGCATCTCAAAACATGTCAGGCTAAAAAAAAAGAGGAAGAAGAAAGGGCATTAGCTATCTTTTGTCTTAAGTAAACTAAAAGGCATCATCAAAATGATTGTCCATTGAATGACATAGATATATTTTCACATTGTGAAGAAGAAAACTCTACTTATAAATTTTCTTCATTTCCATGATTGAAATATGTCTATTAAGGAGCTAAATGGAGCACGGGAAGAGGCCAACAAAACCATGAACTTATCATAAAGTTAACTCTCCTTAATAATTCAATAATACCCTGCATAATTTCAAACTCAACGATGGTGCCCACTTGTTCCTTCACCTTGGTCCATGTCTACCTTGTGGAAGTAACCAAGCAATTTTGTCATCCCTCCCTACCAATCATTTCAAAAGCAGTCTCCTTAATGGAATAGTTATACTCAAGGGTGGATACCTCCCATGACTCAACTACCAACATCAATGCCTCCTGTCAATAACCTAACCTAGGTTTCTTTTGATTTCTTGCATTAATTTGAGTTGTTAGAAGGTTTCATATTTGTTATTTTAGTGTTAACTAATGCATTTTTTTGCAGAATATATTGTTGATTCAATCTTATCAAAAGAGTCCAAGTTGCCCAACTACATTATCTTACTCAATTTTTGGAATTCAAGTGTCTATATATGAGTCTTTTTACATCTTCAACATTTCATAATTGACTTATGGTCTAGATTCTCAAAGGTGTCAGCCAAAATCATACGTTGTACTCATGTTTTCATTAATAACATCAACATTTGGCAGGCCATATCCTTTTGGCATATATCTCCAAAATTTTTACTTTATGTTAAATTTTATGAGAATATTTTCTGACATTACTGGCTAAAAAATTCAATTAATCTATGTCATATTTCAAGACATACTTGTGCGGTCTTATGGCTAAAAGAATTTCAACATAAAATATTCTTATAATTTCATTTATTAGCTTGTTTTCAGGGCATTGTCCAAATTCCAATTTCTTTACTCTACATAATGTACATATTGTTTATATCCCTTTTCTTTTATTTGTTTCTTTGTTGTAGATCACTTTCTTTTATTTTAGTATATCAATTTGTTGTACATAGTTTAGTTGTAATCTAATTCAGGGTAATAAACTCTAGGCATAATCCCATTAGCTCACCCACCCTATGAGATTCAAGGAAGTTGGAAGGAAAGCATGAGAAACTTTGCTCATAAACATAGGTCTTATCTAGAATAAATGAGATGATACATATAGCATTAAAATGACATAAACCCTTGTACTCACCAATATTATGGTTTAAAACCCATAAATCCTCTAAATAGAACCCATCAAGCTTCTTTATAGAGTTATTTTTCCCACATTTAAAATTTTTGAGAGGTATGCCACCAAAACTCTTCACCTCCTACACTATTAGGTCACCACCCCCTCTATGGTGATTTGAAAGAGCCTACGCTATTTATCCTATGATATTAATAGACTCTTCTTCCAATGGTATGAACCCCATGTAGGAATTCCTCCACAGATATGGCATGTCTTCAAGAGTGTAGAGTGTTAGGTTGGGTCATAATATATTGGTCATCTATGGATCCTCAATGAAATCTAACACTTCCTCCTCCATTATTGTCATACCTACATCCTCCTTTCATCTTATCACCTTTTGCATCATTGCAGTTACAACCTATATTAACCCTAAAAACACCCTGCACAAACCCTTGATATTGTCCGACCTTGAATTTGAGTTTGGTGACATGCATTGCCAAAGCAACCTAATCATTTTTCTTTGGGGCTTATTTGTCAAAGATTTGGTCTCCCTGAAACACCCTAGATCTCACCTAAGCGCACAACCATGCTTGCACCATTATAATAACTCTTGTTTGCGAACTACATTACAACCAAGTACCATTACCACTACCTCCATTTTTTTTCCAAAATAGATGAGTTATAGCTAGTATGGACATGCGATTTCTTCTTTCTTTATTTTTAATACTTCATTGTACATATTGTAGCTAATGCTCACTGACTATGAAGAAAGGGAAACCTATGAGAATATCCTCTCGATGAAAATAAGAAAGAACCAGTAACATTGTGGGAATGTAAGAGAGACCATCTCCAATGGAAAACCAACAGTCATGTCTTAGCCTGTGTAGGCTTAAATGATAATCAAACAACCTAGGGGTAGATTGTTATTGTTGTTACCAGCCAAGTTCTCATGTCCATGAACATATAATTGATCCATTCACATTTCTCAGTGTGTACATTTTTTCCACCACTGTAGAGGAGCCATCTTTTTCCACACTATGTTTTAGACAAGTTGGAGAAATTAATATTAAATTCCAAATCCAAACCATAAGATTTAACTATATAAATATATAGAGATAAATATTTGTAAAGTTGATTTCCTTTCTATGCAACTTGGACAAAATCCAAAAGAAAGAATATGAAGTATAAATGTTGAGAAAGCTTTTTGATCCCCAATTATTTCCTAATGTCATAGCATATGTGTTTCACAATAATTATAAACATTTTACATTCTCCACCCCATTAGAAGCATGCTCAAGAGGACGAACTATCTATATTACAGTTATATGAAAGTGTTTTCTTCATTTATTTTTTCTATAGAACTGTTTTTTTTCCTTTTTTGAACAAATATTTCTGACCATGTAATGCATTTTCTCGAAAAAAACCCATAAGATAACTCTATTCACTTTCAGTATGATACTTAGGGTAAATTGAATTCTTTAAGACTCAAGGTTAAAGAGAGCAAGTATGTCACAAAATGAGATTTAAAACTAGGTAAAAGAAAATAAAAAATTCCTCTTCAAAATACACAAATACACCTATTTTAACCAATGTAGAAGAGGAATACAACTTTCTTCATAATTCAAACCACACCTTTATAAAACTAATACCCACTCAACAACTAAGAAAGAAAACCTTATCTTAATTAAAAAGAGTAAAACTTCAATTTTAAATCATTCAGATTAGTCCCCTCTCATTAAGAAATTCAAACACTCCAATTCTGGTACCAATTACTTTTTGGATTCCATGTGGAGTCTATCCTAAAGAAAGAGTTAGGTGCCTCTCACACCAAACTTCCCCATGTTCTTAGAACCCTTGTCACTACCATCTTTTAAAAAGTGATAACTCAATAGAACTATCTTCCCACATAGTCATATTGTGGGTCCTTTGAATGAATTATTGTTTCAACTTTGGTTTTGGTTTTGATCATTAGAACTGTCACTTAAATTATGTTGGAAGAATAAATATCAATGTGCAACGAAATTCCAATGACGCACTCCAAGAATATCATGTGTATTGGTTTATGAAGCTAAGGTCACTTTCACCATAATATTTTTTAATATATGAAAATGCAGCAGCAGTTCCAACCACTGACATGCATTTTATTGTAAGAGGGACAATAAGCATCCAATGTAAATCTTTGGCCAGAGTCAAGGGAATGTTATTTTTTCATTTTTCCCAAAAGTTCCACCGAAATGAAAAATCAGATTACTGAATTAATGATCTTCAAACTTCACAATGTAAACCCCACAATTCATCAAGAAGTTGTTGGGCTTTGGTGAGATTCTTAGAAATATGCCATTTACATTTGAGGAAGGTATATCATCAATATTTTCCGATTGAGCAGATGTGATATTCTTCACATTGGAGCTAGGTATCTTATAAATATTTCTTCTTGTGTGGATTTGTTATTCTTCACATTTGAATGTAGGCTATAATTTTTTTTTCATTTTCATATTATGAAAAGATATATTATAAATATTTTTAAATCGAACAAATGTATGAATAATAGATTGATAAATATTTTTAACTTAAACTAATGTATATGTATAATAGATTAAAACATGTAAACATTGTATTTAATTTATTATTCACAGATATTAAAAATTAAAAAATTATTTGTATTTAAATTATTTTATATATAATTACAATTATTAAAATTATATACAAATGAAAATTTAATATTCTTATTTATTCCATACATCATTATTACTAAATTTGTAGTTATTCAATACATCATTATTATTAATAATGTATAAAGAATATAAAATACTTTATTTATATTATTCGAAGTTTTTATAAATAAAATTATATTTTTTAATTGAAGTATTTATTCTAATTTATTGAAGTTATATACAGAAAGAGTTGTGAATTTTCGTGAATTGCTAAAATAGAGAATGTGTTATGCATTTTAAGTTTTGATGAATAAGACTAATATAATTTGTAATACATTATGAGAGGATGAGTGACAACCCTAATTATGTGAATAAGTTGATTGTTAATCAAGTTCATGTTGTTATTGCCTAAATAGAGTTGTTACTTAATCATTTTATCATGTTTGTATGCATCTTAATTCAAAATTTTAACTTTTTATATTAAAACATTTACTATTGCACTTTTTTCATCTTTTAGTACGATTTTCCTTTAACTCTAAAAATATTTCTTTATATTTTGAAAAGATATGGTTAATCTAGATACTTATTGAAAGTGAAGGATGATCCTATTATATTAATTAAAAGTCCTACACTCTAAAACTAGTTTGATATTAATTTGATGTGGATAATGTTCATGTAAATTAAAGTCTCACCGTAATGATATGCTACAAATCACATCATATTACTATGTCATTATAATAATAACTAATAATAATAGCTTTTAAGGTAACGATTGTAAGAAAAAGAGGGCTACAAGGGAATCAACTCATGTTTTACATTAACATTATCCACACCAAACACTATATCAAACTAGTTTTAGGGTGTAAGACCTTAAATAAATGTAATAGTATCATAGTGCTATGCCATAAATCCCACCATAGTGCTATGCCATTGTAATAATAAATTTCCAGGTAACAACTATGAGTAAAAGAGGGTCTACAAGCATGGAATTTATACTATCAGTGAATTTAAGAGTGAGAGAGAATGTTATTTAACATTCCTTGGAATTGCACTTAAAACTAATTTTTAAATGTAAAAAAATAAAACAAAAACCAACAATAATCATATTGTATCCTATGCCAAGTTATGTTTAGAAATTTAAATTTTTTATATGTTGATTGATGACACCTCAATTAAGCTAGTGGATGCAAAGTTGGATTATGAGTATGTAGTTTTCAAATGTGGAGCATGGTTTGAGTATGGTCATTTGGCAACCACACCCAAAGAAAAAAATGGAATTAAGAAAGAACTCCAAACATTTGGGGAGAAATATAAGGAAGTGAAACCATTAACCTATGTGGTGGAAAGGCATGGAAAAGAACCATCATTTTATCAAGAGAAATTCATCTAGGATAAAAATAAATAAAAACAAAGAAGAAGCTCACAGAAATAACCTTGTAGAGGAAGTTGTGATCACAAAATTGGGCAAGGTAGATCCATCTCATATTACTCCTTTTGGAAAAAATAAAGAAAATGAATTAGAGTGAATAAGAAAAAAAACAAAATATAACACTATAGTTAATAAGAATACAATAGGAAGTCTATTAATGTAGATTGGGTGAATGAGATCACGAATTTTAATGCAACCTACCTTAATTCAAATCCCACCTAACTTGGGTGTGTGATTGTGAACTTTCCATGAAAAAATGGGATTTATAATAATATCCCCATAAATTCAAGCTCATGTCTTGTGCGTGCAAATTTTTTTAATTATTAATTATCTGAGTTTAAAACAAAACAAACAACAAAAATTGAATAACTCACTCTCTATATCAATCTCTATATCAAAATCAAGAAAATCTCTTGAATTATGAAATAAATAAAAATATATTATACAAATAAACCAATATATTATTTAATAACAAAAAAAAAAATTAAAACTTTAATAACTATTAATAAATAAAAATACATTATATAAATCTACTCATTACAAAATATGACTTAACTAGAAACCATGAAAGATAATTAAATGCTTTCATTACCGATAAAGATAACTCAATGAGATACATTACAAGAGTCGACCATTGATAATAATGAAAAACATCTGGCCTCAGTTTAAACATCAGTTATGTCAAATCTAAAAAATTTAGAAAAAAAAATCTGCGGTTATGTCCAACCTAAAAAGTTTAGAAAAAAAAAAATCTATTGTTTTTTTCTAGTTATTTTAATTTTTTAATCATAGAATTTTATATTATATGTAAATTTAGGTTGGATAAAGTAAATATATGAGGTAATATATAATTATATTTAAAAAATATATATGAGCTTTCTTTTCCATTGGAAAAATCGTAATTTTCATTATGTAAGAAAATTACATGTTGTGTGTGCATGATGCATATGCTATAAGTGAGGCATGGCCTGTCAAAAATGAATATTGTTCACCTATATCAATTCAAAATTTGGTGCCTTGAGTCCACGCAGGGAGGCCCAGTTTCAAAAAATATTTTTCATATTGTTTTTTCAATAAGAGTAAACTGTAGTAGAGTTCTAAGAAATAAACATATGTATATTTATAGATGGAGACTGTAAAAGCATGAGAAAAACCCTGTATCCAAGCTCCCATTGAGCCTACTGTGCAGCGATCTCCATGAAGGGCCTGTGATAATACTGATAATGGGCCCCTTCCCTCTATTCCTGGATCATCCAAGTGCGAGAAGGCCTATTCACAACCTCTTTGGATAATCGATCGTCAGTTGCATTCCTTTCCCTAAAAATGTGATGGCATATGAAAAAATCAAAATTTGAATAAAGTCGAAGAGCCTCATCCAGGATATGTCTCAATGTGTAAGTACAACATCTTGTTTTTTTCTTAAGCCAGTCACATACAACTTGTGAATCCGCAAACAGTTGCAATGCTCTACAATGTTTTTCCAATGAATATTGAATAATAAATTTAGCAGCGGATAATTCAACAAAGTTGTTTGAGCCTCCTCTTAGGCCCATTTTCATATTGTAAATATGGAGGTTAGAGAGATACAGGATGGCTCCCCCTCCCCCCCCACACCTCCCCTCCTCTGCGGAACCATCAAATAAATCCCAAGGAAGTGAGTGGTTAATGGATTCAGGTATAAGAGTGCGAGGCTGCTGGGAATTATCATCTTCCAAGGTAAGAGTATAATGAGACAAGATCCGAGCAACATTTAAAGGCCAGTGAGGGGATGCATTCAGGAATATGAGTCTATTGCACGCAATCCAAATGGCCCAGTTGATGAGAAGTGGAAGGTTGCAAAGTTTAGGCAGGACAACCCTTGTCCACCAGTTTGTCTAGGCCTCCACAGGATTAGAGCTCTGCCACCTGATTTGTGTAGAGACTATTGTAGTAATTGTCTACTAGAGTTCATGAGCAGTTATGCAATCTATGAACAGATGCGAGATAGATTCCTCGCTGCTCTTGCAAATACAACACTGAAAATGGCCATTTTGGGCTTGCTTGAGGAGGTTGTCCCCCATGGGGATTTTATTCTTAAGGATGGTCCACATGAGAAGTCTGCACCTTGGGGGTGTTTTGAGCTTCCACAAGTGCCTCCACCAATGTTCAATGACTTGTGGTCTTCGAGCATCAGCTAATACCAGGTATCCCTCCTTGGGTGTGTAAGACCCAAATTTCGATAGTGCCTAGATGATCTCATCTTCGCCATCCCCTAATTGGATGTGGGAGGCAGTGAGAGCCCCATTGTAGCCCTTCTAGATTTACACCCACTGCTGAGGAATATTTAAGCTGTGGGCTGATTTCCAGGCTTGCTGGAAAAGGGTGGAGTGCTGAGAATCTCCTATGTGATTGATACGAGTGATATTCATTGTACTGAGATGATTTTTGATCTCAATAGATAGTCTATGGCCATCCCCACAAATGATCTAGCGGTCTTGTCCTATCCTAATAGCCGAACCGGATTGGATTTTCTATGTGATGCCAGCTCTGATGATGTCCATGGATTTAAGAACAACCTTCCATATAATCGACATCCCAGAGGAGTATTTGTGTGGTTGCCTTAACCAATCCATCACATTGAGAGGGGCAATGTATTTGGAGATGACCACCTTAGTCCATAAGCTATTAGATGACATAAGTTTCCATCCAAGTTTTGTTGTCAAGGCTGAGGAAAAGTCTTCCAATTTATTGATGCCCCATCAACCCCATTTCTTTGGAAGGTTGAGTGCATCCCATTTGACCCAAGCATAAATTCTTCCTGTCTGTTTTCCCTTCAAAAGGAATCTGCAACAAAGTGTCTGTATCCTTGAGAGTATACCTCTCGGGATCCATGCCAAGGACATCCAATAGATTGGTGTAGTCTTTAGAATGGTCTTGATGAGGATAAGTCTACCTGCCCTGGATAGATATTTGTAGTACCAGATATTGAGTCTTTTCTCCATCTTCACTATAACCCATGTCCAGTCTGTTATTTTGCATCCCAAGGCTTTAGCTTATATCCAAGGTATCTTAACCCATCCTCAAGTTCCTGCAGAGTGAACCGAAATCTTTGTAGGGAAAAGTGGATCTCATGTTGGGTGCATCCAACCGTTGTCAAGGTGGATTTACTGCAATTGACCATCATGCCTGTAGCCACTTGAAATAGGGAGAAAATGTTCTTTATGATGGTGAAGTCCCCTATGCCTCCATTGAGGAAAATTAAGACATCATCCACGAATAGCAGGTGCGTTAAGATGCAGTCTTCTACGACTTTTATACCCTGCATTCTGCCCCTTCTGGCCTCTTCTTTGATGAGTCTACTGAGCCCCTCCACTAGTAGGAGGAATAGAAGTGGTGATAGTGGATAGCCCTGTCAAAGACCTCTTTCAGAATGAAAGAAAGGAGAGGTCGCGCCATTAACCAAAACACTGAATGGAGTGTTAGTGATACAACCCATAATCCATTTAATGAAGACAAATGGGAACCCAAGGTGGGTTAAAAGCATTCTAATATACAACCACCAAACTCTGTCAAATTCCTTATGAGGATCATACCTTTGATTTTCTTGTAATGGAATGAGTGCATAACTTCTTGGGTTGTTCCCACCACTTCGTGGATTTGTCGGTCTTGAAGAAAGGCAAATTGCTCCTGTGAGATGTGGGTGGATAGAATGGGCCTTAAGCGATTGGCAATGATTTTAGCCATGATCTTATAGATGTAGTTACAAAGAGAGATCAGTTTGTAATCATCGAAGGATTTTGGATTGTCAGTCTTGGGGATGAGAGCAATGAAAGTAGCATTAAAGGATTCATACATCTTGCCATTAACTCTGGAGTCTTCCACTACCTTGAGGAGGTTTGAGCCTAGAATCTCAAAAAAATGCTATGTAGAATTCCACCGTCCAACCGGCAAGCCCAAGACTCTTATCTTTCTTGAACCATTTGAGGGTGGCTTCCAGCTCTCCTAAGGTGACTTCCTTAGTTAGTTCCCTGCCTCCCTCCTCATCCACAAACCGTGGGAATAGTTGTGCCACTTGTATTATTTCGGCAAGGTTCACTGTGGGGGGTGCTCTATATATTTTCTTGAAGTGAGAGCATGCCAATGCTGCTAGCTGGGGGAAGGTGTTTACAGGGTTTCCCTGTTCATTCGAAAGCTGCCATATGGTGTTGATTGCCTTCCATTTGCGAATTTATGATAAAACTTAGTGTTATCGTGTCCTACGAGCATCCAGATCGCTCTACTTCTCAACCTCCATGATTCTTTGCTATCCTTTAAGATTTCCCCTCTATCAACATATAGAGATGAGATTCTATCCTTGTGTTCATTAGAGCTGTACACCCCTCCCAAGTTACTCTCAAAGTCCACAATTTCTATTTCAGCCTCTCTGAGGGTTTGATCATCCCGCCTCCTCTTATTTTGAGCCCAAATTTTGGAGAGTCTCTTCAGCTCATTAAGGTTTTGAGCAAATCCTTCCACTATGTGTCCTGTTGTAGTAGGGGGGTGCGCCTTCCAGAAATATGTGACCATACAAACTTAGGAAGGGTCCTTCAGCCATGTGGCACAAAACTTGAAGGGACCCTTAGGTTTCCACTGCCCCCCGCTGATTTCCATATAAATAGGCACGTGATTAGAGATGCCCCCTGATCCCACCCATTGCCTATGAATTAGGCCCTTATTGAGAAGGCCTTCCTTAATAAGAAATCTATTGAGTCTACGAGGTAGACTGTCTTCCCCTATTCTATTGTCCCACCATGTTGGTTACGTCTTTGTGATGGGGATATCTGTCATATTGTGGGCTCCCAGTACATTCTCAAAATAGACTGAAAGGGGATCAATTTGTGCTCTCCGTCCCCATGATTCCGCATGTCCTATGGAGAATTTTAAATCCCCTCACATGATTAGAAAATCCTTTTGACAGAGTTTAGAGTTAAGTAGGCGGTCCCAAAATTCAGGCCTGTGTTGGCATGACCCATAGACATTAATAGCCCATATCTCCATCCCTAGGTCAGCTGAGAACAAGTCTGCCCCAAGATAACCTGGCCCCCCCCAAGCAGTTGCAGAGATTGATATTGTGCAAGTTGAACCCCAGGGCAATGCCTCTCGAATGACCACTTGCATCAAGGCTAATAAAGGACCAGTCGGTCCTAGCTAGCCCTCTGCAATTGAATGATACAATTTTCATGAGGGGGGCTCAGGTAATGGGCCTCGTGCTCTAAGAGCCCTTAGGATGGTAGATTTCCTATCAGAAGTGATTTCGTCTCCGGCCATACTCTATGCTTTGGAGAGGGAAGAGTGGCATCCTTGAGGGAGTTTAGGGGGAGTAGGGGAGAGTACCAGGTCAAGACCAATGTGGTCGTCCTGCTGTTTTTTGGCCTTAGACCTGGTTTGGTATCTCAGGAAGGGAGGCCTATCTTCAGGAATAGGGGAATATAGTGGAAGGGACTCCGGGATAGAAGAGGGAGTGATGGAGAACATGGCTGGGGGGTGAGGTGGACAGGGTAAGGGGGGGGTGTGGGCGGAAGAGATACTCCAGTAATCCCATGTTCGATGCCAAATGGAGGAAATGTCAAGCCATCAACAATAGAATATGTATGAGAGGGGTGAGAGGAGGGTGAACTCTTACTTGATGATGATGCTACCCCGGCAACCGCTCTGGCCCTTGTGAGTGGAGGAGAGGGTGGTTGAAGTGCTGGTCTGTCGTGTTTCTTAGGGACCTCTCTGGAGGGTGTCTTTCCTGCATCCACCGAATCCGCTTGTATCCCTGGGTCTTCGATGGGAGGTTGTTCCTCCTGTTCATGCACTGACTTAGATGGGATTGCCCTTGCCTCTTTTCGTGATCTTGCCTTATTATTGAGTGGGTAGTCCTTAAACAGATGCCTAATCTTGTGGCAACGTCTGCACCTGAAAGGTACCCATTCATAATCCAATGTCTATCTCCGAGTAAAATTTCTCCATTGAATTGTGATGTATTCCTGCAAGCCATCACTGGTATCCAAATGTACTAATACCCTTGCATAGGCAATCATACCTGTCATAAGGTAGGATTTGTCATGATCCAGGTATGAGCCCAAGACATTCCCAAGTCTCCTTAAAACATCTTCAGACCAAAATTTTAAAGGTAGCCTTGGGAGACGGACCCATAGGGGACTAGCATTTAGCTTCTCACATTCTAGGTCAAATAAGGGCGTCCATCTGTGCAGGAACACCAGAACCTGTTATATGTTCCAAACCGTAGAGAGGACCCAATTCGTGTGTTCGACCCTTGCGAAATGGAGGGCAAACCATCCCCTAAAAAAAGTCTGGACAAAAGGAGGATCAGCCAGATGCTATCCCCAAACCTCCAATGTCCATTGCTTCAGCCTAGTTGCACTGTAGTTTCTCCCCTTGACTCTTCCAACCAAGACCCTGTCAGCAATCTCCATAGTATTGCTCAACTGAATGTACTCTCCGAGCCTTAGAATAGCCTCATAAGCTTTGGGTTTTGGGCATCGCTGTCTTTTAGTCATTTGCAGCCTGTCTTCATCTGTGGGCTGTAGAGGTTCGCTCAGAGGAGGATGAGCCCCAAAATTAGGAGGGTCCTAAAGAGGCTCCATGGAGAAAAATCCAAAAATGGGTGAGATCCCTGTGAAATTACCATATGGGGGCCCATGGAGGGTAGCATAGGTTGTTGTTCCGGAGCGGAAGACACAGGCTCACTGGACTGAGCGACAGAAGGGACACAGGAGCCAATGGAGGGTGGAAAGGGTGCGATGCCCGCCGAGAGATTTTCCAAGCCAGGATCCAGAGAGTGGTCCACGAAAGATAGGGTAGATGGCGACAGCGGCTGAGAAGTGAGGTCTGACAGTAAGGGGGTGGCTTCCAGGAGTGTGGCCAC
>APFE030701953.1:19738-34791 GCA_000404065.3 Pinus taeda
TGATGCATATGGAACTTTAGACATATAATCCATGTCTTCTTGGGTCTTTGGGCACATTTCCTTGCTAATTTTGAAATGGCTAGCAACAGGTGTACTAACTGGTTTTGCATTGTGCATGTTAAACCTTTTCAACACCTTTTGTATGTACTCATTCTGAGACAATGTTAATTTACGATTTTTCCTGTCTCTAGTTATTCTCATACCAAGGATTTGTTTTGCAGCTCCCAAAACCTTCATTGCAAATGAATTTGCCAATTTTCTTTTGAGCACATTTATTTCCTGTATGTTAGATCCTGCAACAAGCATGTCATCTACATACAATAACAATATAATATAGATGCCATCATTTTGCTTTTTCAGATAAACACAATGATCAGAGTGACATCTAGTATAACCTTGTTCAGACATAAACTTGTCAAATTTTAGATACCACTGCCTTGGAGCCTGTTTTAAGCCATACAGGCTCTTCTTCAACTTGCACACTAATTTCTCCTTCCCCTTCACTTCATATCCTTGTGGCTGCTGCATATATATCTCTTCCTCCAAATCCCCATGGAGAAAGGTTGTCTTTACATCTAACTGCTCAAGATGCAAATTTTCAACTGCTACTAGACTTAAAATAGTTCTGATTGAAGTCATTTTAACAACAGGAGAAAATATTTCATCAAAATCAATACCTTTCTTCTGTGCAAACCCCTTCACCACAAGTCTAGCTTTGTACCTTTGTTTTCCTCCATCTTCTTCCTTGAGCCTGTAAACCCATTTATTTTTCAATGTAGTTTTTCCTGCAGGCAACCTGACTAAGTCCCAAGTTTGGTTATGCATGAAGGAGTCCATCTCTTCTTCCATGGCTACCTCCCACTTCTTCCTGCTTTCAACCTGCATTCTTTCTTAATAGCATTCGGGTTCACCAGAATCAGTCAACAATAAATAATATAATGAATGAGAGTATCGTTCAGGGGGTATACTTACCCTGGTAGATCTTCTAACACCACTTTCAGATGTTTGGGGTGCCTGTTGCTGTTGTGCTAGTTGCTATTGTTGTGGTTGTTGATTATTATTATTTTCAGGCACCTTTACTTTTTTAGTGATTTCATCAAGGACTGCATATTCCTTGTTTTCTTTTTCCTATTTCTTTTCCTGCAATTGATTCTTATACAAGAAATTTTCATTGAATATTACATCTTTGCTCCTAACGATTTTGTGATTTTCTTAATCATATAAGCGACAACCAAAATCATTAACACCATATCCAATAAAGGTACATTTTTTTTACTTTTCCTCAAGCTTTGTTCTATTTTCTTTATTAATATGGACAAAGGCCTCACAACCGAAAGGCTTTAAAAAAGAGTAGTTTACCTTTTTACTTGTCCATGCTTCCTCTGGAACACCACCATCCAAGGAACTTGAAGGCCCTTTGTTTATTAGATAAACAGCAGTATCTATAGCATCTACCCAAAATTGTAAAAGAAATCCTGCATGCAATCTCATGCACCTTGCACGCTCCATGATTGTTCTATTCATCCTTTCTGACACACCATTTTGTTGTGGTGTTCTTGGAACTGTCTTCTCTCTGCGAATTCCATGGTCGGAACAGTACCTATCAAACTCTTTGCTGCAATATTCACCTCCATTGTCTGATCTGAGACACTTCAATTTCTTGCCTGTCTCAATCTCAACCAAAGCTTTCCATTTCTTGAAAGTATCAAATACATCAGATTTATTCTTAATACAATAAATCCAAGTTTTTCTAGTTGCATCATCAATAAAAGTAACAGAAATCAACATTCTTCAAACCCAGCAACAAATTCCTTGAGTGAAGAATCTTCATCCTCTTTTCACTCATGTGTTCGAGCCTATGATGTCATAATGTTACATCTGCTCCTTTCGAAGTTAAAGCATTAATAGAGTTAGAAATACCATTGCATAAATTTAATGTACCAACCTTTTTGCCTTTTGCTATTACCAGGGCTCCTTTGGTGACCTTCCAAGCTTTATCTGTTAAAGTTGTTACACAACCTTCACCGTCTAACTACCTTGTTGAAATCAGATTTTTCTTTAGACCTGGAACATGCCTTACCTGCTTTAGTAGCCATTGGTTTCCATTCTGCTATTTTACAAGAACCTTACCCATTCCAACAATTTTACAGGGTTTATCATCACCCAAACGAACTTGTCCGAAATCTCTTTGAACATTGTCATGAAAGTATTTCTTATCAGGTGTGGCATGGAAAGGAGGCCCCTGAATCTGCCACCCAGGAATCAGTAATATTCTCAAAAGAAAGAATCAAAGCATCTTGTAACACCTCACCTGTCACATTTGCTTCATGATTGTTTTCTTGTTGTGCATCTCCTTACTTTCCTTTCCGAGATCTACAGTCTTTCTTTAGGTGTCCTTTCTTTCCGCATTTCCAGCACACTATCCCCGATCTGGACTTGGATCTACCTTTCCTTGGTTTACTGCAATATCCCGAGCTCTTTTCTCTTTCCATTTTTCTTCCCCTAGACTTTGCACTTAAAGCATTACCCAATGTCTCACCGGAGCTTTTCCGTTGCATTTCCTCGCTAAGGATAGCACCGACAACTTTAAAGTACTAGATCTAGAAACAAAGTTACTAATGGCCATTACTAAACCATTCCAACTTTCTGGCAATGACCACAAGAATAACAGAGCTCTAACTTCATCATCAAAGTTTACCTCTACAGAACATAACTGACTTGTAATAGTATTAAAATCATTTAAATGGTCTGCAACAGATCCACCTTCCGACATCTTCATATTAAATAACCATTTCATAAGAAATACCTTGTTTGAGGCCGAGGGTTTTTCATATAGTTTCTCCAATGCCTTAATCAAACCCTCTGTTGTCGTTTCCTTCGAAATGTTGAAGGCGCCCAACGCTGCGAGGCACAACCGTACTGTTCCGAGTGCCTTTCTATCGAGAAAGTTCCATTATTCATCTGTCATACCCGTCGGCGTCTTTGTTTTTCCATCTGCATCTTCCACAGCAAGAAGTTTTGGCCGTTAAATTTCTCGACCCTAAACTTACCATCTTCTGCCATTGCTCCCACTCGAACGAGGAACCCTTCTTTCCTTGTGAGTTTATCAATGAAATAGACCTTCGGCTCTGATACTAGTTGTTAGAAAATTATATATTATGGAGCAATGGAACACATAAAATATTGCAGAAATATAAACACAAAAAACACATAAAACAAGAGAGACACAGATATATGTGGTTCACCTAGTTTAGGCTATGTCCACCTCGAATAGCCAGTCCTTCCTTTCTATGATCCAGCAAAATGAAGAGACACAACCTACATCAGATCCGCTGTAATATCCTCTGTTTTCTCTCACAGTCTCACCTTTCTATTTCTCGCTCGGAGAATACACATCTATTACACAGCCTCAAATGCAATGCCCTCATACAAAGAGAGGGGTTGCCTTCTAGGGCAAAAAGCCCTAAAGTAAACATAAGTTCTACCATCAGATCATCCGCTTAATGAATGACCCAGATTGAATAGAAATTAATATACTTTTACAAGGCAATTTTACATCTGTTTTTAGCTTCGGGGGCGCTGCCCCCGAAACCCCCGCCGAGGGACCGCTGGCCCCCGGACCCCTCAGCCGGGGAGAATCAGCCGCCCCCGAACCCCTACGGGGGGGACAAGTCCCCCCGCACCCCCTTGCATGGAGGGGTGTACAAGCTTCCTGCGGTATACATCTAACTGAAACAAAGACCTCTGAACAATCATGCTCCACACCCAACAGAATTGACAGAAAACCTCATCCTTGGTTTTCAAAAAATAGATCCAAGTTTTCTTCGAGTGGTCATCAATGAAGGTAAGGAAATACTCGGCGCCGCTGAGAACTTTGACGAACATAGGTCTGCATATATCTGAGTGTATTAACCTTAGTACACTCTTGGCCCTGTGGTTGCTCCTAAGAAATGTGCCTTGGCATACTTTCCTAGGGCACATCCCCTGCATACATCATCTCGTTCCGTACTCAGATCTGGAACTCCTGTTACAGTGCTCTTGAGAATTCTTAGAGCTCCATGGTGCAAGTGATCCATCCTTTTGTGCCATAGTTCGTTCAAGTCTTTGTCCCCATGAATACCTATTAGTGCCATTGGAGATTCTAGTTGTAATTTGTAGAACCGGTTACTTTTGATTTCAATCAGCACTTTCTTTTTCCACCTCAGGTGTTTGACGTATACCTTTTCGTTGATGAAGTAGACGTCATAGCCCTTGCCTTGTAGTTGTGACACATAAAGTAAGTTCATCCCCAATCTTGGCACATGCAGCACATTGTGGCATGTAACTGCTCTCCCGATTCTGTCTTAAAATCTATGGTACCCTTTCCTACTAGAGTACATTTTTCCTTGTTCCCCATGGTGATTTGAAAGTTCATCCTCTCTTCTCGATATTCTGAGAAACAATCCCTGATTCCCATCATATGCCACGAGGTTCCATTGTTTATATACCATACTTCTGATGATGCAGCACTAGTCATGCACGCCACTTCTTCTTCTAACCTAGAAGCCAACATAGAGAAATCAAAATCTCTCTCTCTTGTGCAATCTTCTGGAAATTTGCGTGAGTCCCCCGAGGTGGATGCCTCTACATCGTGGTCATGACCCATAACTGATTTTCCCTTTCTCTCTCTGATTACTTGCTCGATACCATGTGGAAATTCTATCATTGCAACAACTGATTTACTTTTACTACTTATTTCATCATAAGTTATTCATGAAACAAACATTAAAATAAATACTGTTGCAGATATCACATCGTAATACAGAAACAAAATTATGCACACATTGAGACAGTTATTTTGGACTAATGTCCCTGGAAAAACCTAATGTGGGAAAACCAGTGCAGCAAGGGAGGATTTTATTATTCAACAATTTTCTTGTACCACAGGGTGCCAAATTGGCTTACCCACAGATAGACAAACTTCCAACCCTTTCCTAAACCCAGCGTAGGCCCTACTAACCTCTACTACAGCCTAAAACCCTCTGCATCAATGTACTGAGGCTCTGCGCAACCTCTTCGGGCTTCTGCGTCACTCCTGCAGCCTCTGCGTGGATGACGCAGGCCCTTCTGGCTTTGCGCAGTCTTTGTTGCCTCTGCGTGGCTTCCTCTGGTTTTGCGTCTGCCTCTTCTGTGCTGATCTCCCGTCTCTCTGTTCTGTACTTGTTGTCTCCTGACTGCTCTCCATACCACTGGTTCAATTTCTCAGCAAACCCTGCTCCAGAAATTGAATTGACTGGTCTCCCTCAGTGTATTCTCTAAGTGCCCCTCAAGCCTCCTCTTATACTTTTTCTGTTGACATTTCAACAGCCAAGATGTCTAAGATTAAATCTGGCTTGATCCATGTCTTTTGGACCATTCTAACACAGATTCATATTAATACACATTAATATTTTATTTTCCCTAAGTTTAGACTTAGGGACTCCATTAAAAATATTAATTATTTTAATATCTCTTGATCTGTTTAGAATCTTCTCAAACCCTTTTTGGGTATTGGAGATCTCATGTGCCCCAACCTCTCCACCAAATTTCGTGGTTAGAGCACATACGATGCTACCCCAAATCAACAATCAGGACAGATTGGATGTAGCATCCAACTTTGTCATTTGGAAGGCCAGGATCTTAGCAGTGTTGGACAAGAATCACATCAAGGATTAGGCCTTGAAAGTGGTGGTTGCACCGATCGATGCTGATCCTCTCAAGAAATACGAGGCTCAAGCGAAGGCGAAGTGCATGATCCTGGACGGGGTCAAGGATCATGTGATCCCACATATTGCTGAAAAGGAAACAACAAAGGAAATGTGGGAGGCCTTGACCACCTTGTATGAGGGAACTTCCGTTCAACATAAGATGTTGCTTGAGAACCAACAAATATTGTATCAAATGCAAAAGGGAGAAGGATTTGATCCCTTCCTGCTCAGGTTGCAAGGGATTCAAGACTAGTTGGCTTCCGTGGGGTCTACACCAGATATTTAGTTCATGTTCAGGACTGCCCTAAATGCCGTCACTGAAGATTGGGAGACCTTTGTTCAAAGCATCTTGGGCAAGGCTTCTCTCCCTAGTTGGGAGGAGATGTGGACAGCTCTTCGACAGGAAGAGATCAGGCGGTTAACTAAGGCAGGAAGTAGTAGCAAAGGAGTCAGAATCAAGAAGGAGGAAGAGGAGGATGCAGCTCTCGCATCAGCGGGACAACCATGGCAACAAAAGAGGAAGAAAAAGGATATAACCAAAGTCAGATGCTTTAGGTGTGGGGGACTGGGACATTTTGCCACTCAGTGCCCTCGGAAGAAGGGCAAGGAAGAGAAGGTTGACTTGAAGGTTGCTCCAGCGAAAGCTGACAAGGATGACGATGAGGATTGTGCCATGAGTGCTCATGCACCTCTAGAGAAGAGATGGGGTGACATTGAGTTGTAGTCGGGAGGACTACACAAGGGGCAGGATCCTTGAGGTGCCCAAACTCTTGGATCACATACGGCTATGGGAGCCCTTAATGACAGTAGCAGAATGACGAGAGTCAATTGGTGAGAGGGATAATGGAGCAATAGTGGCATAGCTAGAGTGCCAGAGTCTGAAGCAGCACTGTGGAGGTTACAGTAGTGCCAAAGGCATAGAGTAGATTGCAGCAGCGCAGGGTTAGCACAGATTAGTAGCAGAGGTAGCTTCAACATCACGAGGCATCCAAACTGACCAACATGTCAGATTTTCGATAACTTTTTCAATTGCTTACTTCTTAGCAATTGAGTTGCAGTGCAGCAGGTAGCACTAACAGTGCTATGGGCAACATGATGTAGCATTTTGAGAGGGAGTTGCAAGTATAGATGTAGCAGTGACAGTGGCAATGTCATGGGAAACAGTACTGGATGCAACAACGCTATGGATGAAGGGAAACATGCCAAACATTAGCAGCACAAAGGACCGATGTCGTGGATCAGTGTGATGCTTTTATTGGGAAGTATTGCTAGAGGACATTCCTCGCTAAGAGGGACTATTGATTTTTGGGTAGCATTGGATGTGCTCTAGCTTTGAAATGGATATTAATAAAAATATGTGTGAGAAGCTTCTAAGAGACTAGGATCAAGTCTGTTTTAATCTTAGCCGTTGATTAGGGACTTAATCCACTAACTTTTCTAAACTTTTAGCCAAAGTATCTATCTTAACATTTGAAGTGGATGGTTCTTCCTTAATGGTGACTCTCCTCTCATTCCTCATTCTAGCTATTTTAGCCAACAGGTTAGCTTCTGCCCTAACTACATCACTCTGCATCTATTCTAAAGTTGGACATGGGTCTGTAGATATTTGAGTGTATCAATCCCAGAACACTCTTAGCCCTACTGTTACTTCTGGAATAAGTTGCTTTGGCGTACTTTCCTAGTGCGCACCCTCTGCATACGTCGTCTCGCTTGGTACTTAATTTTGGAACTCCTGTGACGGTACTTTTGAGAATTCTCAGAGCCGCATGGTGTAAGTGCCCCATCCTCCTGTGCCATAGTTCATTCAAATTTTTTTCTTCACTGCTGCCTATCAGTGCCATTGGAGATTCTATATGTAACATATACAGTCTATTTCTTTTGACTCCAATTTGGGCTTTCTTCTTCCAACTTGGATGTTTGACATATACTTTCTTCCCAATGAAGAAAACATCATAGCTCTTGTTTTGTAACTGAGACAGAGAAAGTAAGTTCATCCCCAATCGAGGTACATGTAGCACATTGGTAGCTTGAAGCCAATCCCCTGCTTCTGTTTGAGAAACTATAGTACCTCTTCCAACCGGGGTACATTTTGACTTATTTCCCATGGTGATTTGGAAATTCATTTGTTCTTCTTGATAGCATGAAAAACATTCTCTTATTCCTGTCATGTGTGCAGAAGCTCTACTATTGATATACCAAACCTCTGAGGAAGTAGAACTTGCCAAGCAAGCAACTTCTTCATCCAGTCTGGAAGCTAACATAGAATAGTCGTGATCTATATTCTTCATGCTTTCCTCTTTCCAAGGAAAACTGCGTGAGTCCTTTTGAGTTGCTGCTCCAACATCATGATCCCGGATCATTGCAGTTTCTCTAATCCTATTACTCGACCTGAGCTTTGATACCATGTGAAAATTCCAAACACGAAATTCTACTATAGTAACTAATTTATTTCTCCTACTTATTTTCCATGATAAGTTATTTACAAAACCCTTTAGTAAACATCAAAATAAATTTTACTATAGTTGTCACATAATAGCATAGAGAAAAGAACAGAGAAATACAAGCACAAGAATCAATCACATCAACACAGTGATTTTTGGACAATCATCCCTACAAAAATCCAATGCGGGAAACACAGTGCAGTAGACGAGGGTTTATTTATTAATCTTCGGCAACAATCTCTTTACAAGGAATGATTCTACATAACATAGAGAAATTTTTGAGACAACACCTGAGATAATTTTTCTCCTCACTTTGGAGAAATTATGACACCTAGAGGCCCTCCATACTTCACTGCGTCACTTCTGTGTCATCTGCGTGAGGACTGCGTCCCTAGCTGCGTTGTCTCTTAGAGATCTCCCTCTGCACTCTCTCTAATGCACTGCGTCACCTCCTCAGTCTCTGACTGATATTGATGCCCTCCTCTTCCTTCACCCTGCGACTCTCCCTCTGAAATTTAATTCTTACTCCTTGAGAATCGATTTTCCTCGGGTTATTGAGTATTTTCTCGGTGTATCTCCAACTGACCCTCAAGCCTCCTCTCATACTTTTCCTATTAACAAATCAACGACCGAGATTAAGTCTCTAATCAATGGCTAAGATCAAATGAGACTTGATCATTGTCTCTTAGAAGCTTCTCACCCATATTTTCATTAATACCCATAAATATTTTTACTTTTCTAAGTTTAGACGTAGGATCCCCATTAAAAATATTAATTATTTTAATAAAATACAGTCCGAGTGGGATTTAACCAAATGATTTTTGGGTCTTGGACATCTCATGTGTTCTAGTCTCTCCACAAAATTTCAAAGCTAGAGCACATACAATGAACCCAAAATCAATATTCAGACCATACTCATCGAATAGAAACAACATCCTGGCCTTCCAAACCCCAAAGTTTGAGGCTTCATCCAACTTGTCCTGATCTCTCAATTTTGTTGCAGCGATCTCTAGAAAATCTGCAAACTCAAATAAACTGAAGAAATTTGAAAAAAAATGAATTGGGTGAAACCCTCGTGTGCTTTCTCTTCCTGGCCTTGCGTTGATTTACCACTGCAAACCCTCTTCACCTAGATCAACTCTGATACCATGTGAAATTTCCACGATTGTAATAATTGGAATTTAATCTGCAGTCTACTGTAGATTATTTATCTTCAGAATTTTAATTCAGAAAATAACGATTAATTCACAAATAAAATTTAGGAATTTAGAAAATCATGCACACATACAAATGATAGACATTAATAGTTTTGGACAACATTCCCTTAAAAAACCCCAATGTGCGGAAAACCAGTACAACCTATGAGAGTTTCTATTAATTCTTTAACAATTTAAGATTATAATGATTTGCTTGCTTGATAATGGAAAATCTTTGTCAAATAATAATCCCCACTGGAAAATTATCTGGAGATACAAATCTCCTTTGCAAATCAATGTGGCCTCTCCCCAACAATTCACACTCTTCTTGGTTATTCTCATTGCTTGCCAGAAATTCACACTTCCTGCTCTGGGAAATTTGTATTGCCTCTGGAACTCACTTCTTGCAAGTCATACTGCCTCCAACATTGCTCTTGGCCTACTCGCTTTGCCTCCGGGTGACAGATCCAACATTGGCTCACTGAAACAAGCTCCTCTACCACTCACACTGTCAAACTACTAACTCACACTACTAGTCTCGACCTCCTACTATAGATTAAATTTGCCTCTTTTCTTGTCACTAAAACATTGGAAATTCTGTGGAAATCCTCTCCAGATTCTCCTCCCAAATCTCTACTGAAACCCTTGTTGTCAGTGTCTCCCTCTGCTTCAACTTCACCCTCTGATCACTGCAACTGGGAAGTTGAACCACTCAAGTGTGTCTCACTAACCCCATCAATTTTCTCTTATAATCTGTTAGTGAGCTACCAACGACCATGATTTAATCATAATCAATGGCTAAGATGATCTTGACCCCATCAAGTGACTTTTGCAGAAGTATCTAGACAAAAATTGATTTTCCTCAATTAATCTGATTTAATTAACCAATTTTCCTAAGTTAGACTTGGGGAAATTTTAATAATTGGTCAATTAATCTAATTGAGGTGTTTTCTCTCAAAATATTTTCTAGGTCTTGGAGAAAATTTGTTCCCTATCCTCACAAACACCATACAAGCTAGAACACCTGCCTGCTGCTACCAAAAACTAATATTGTTTCCCATCTGAATCTGGACCTTGATGTCCTCCTCAGAAGTACTCCGAAATGACACTCCATTGTCCATGTACTAGACATCATGTGTGGTTGAGCTAGCCAGACAAGCGATCAATGCAAACTCCTGCTCCATCCTATTAGAGAGTGCAGTGGCATCTACTGAAACTGCAACTTGCTTCTTTCCTGTCTTCTTCCTTTGCAGGCAATTGCTGACATAATGGCCAAACTCATGACAACCATAGCACTAGACCTTTTAAAGGTCCTTCTTCTTGCTCTTATCTCGTTTTGAGCCAGGTCCCTTGCTAGACCCCATATTCACTTTTCCTTTCCCTGCTAAGGCAACGTTCTCTTGATGATGATGATGATGATGATGATGGTTAACGTCCACTCAGACCAAATTGGTCTATCGGACCTACAATTTTCTTAATTTTTACTTGTCTGGCTCCTCGTCTTTCTTGGCGAGATTAGTGTTGTAGCTTTCTTTCTTTTCTCTACGGTCTTCCAACTTCCTTTGTCTTGCATCTCCTTCATCTCTTCTGGTTCTTGGGACATTAGTGTCTTAGCTTCGCGATCTATTGTGTTCGTTCTTTTGAAAATACTCTGAGAAGAAGTTTGGTTTAGGAGATCTGCTTTGCTGTTAAATGAAGATTTATTTTCTGCGGTATTCAAATCATCATAACTGTTGATTTGTTGGGGCGGGCTTTCTCCTTGCTTGTTTTGAGAGTTGCTTCCTTCTTCCTTGATTTCTTGTGACTCATTTTCTCTAGAATATTCTTCTTCTTTGATGACAGTGTAGTGTTCTTTTCGAGCTCCTTCCCACCATGTAGATCTGTGGTGGTTTTTTCTAGCAAAATTTTTCTCAGAGGCTTTTGGGCAATTTTTGGCTAGATGCCCCGTCTCAAAGCAAGATCGACATCTGAAGAGGACACTTTCATAATCAAGCTTCTGGTTCCACACATAGTCTTTACTTGTTAGGTTTATTTCAGGTGGGAATCCGGAGCTGAAATCCATTTCCACACAGATGCGTGCATAGGTGGTTCTGGCATATTCCTCTGTTTCTGGGCACCTGCAGTAAAATTTCCCAATTGCATTTCCGATGGCTTTTAGCGAGGAGAGATTCCAGAGATGCAAGGGTAGGCTTGGCAATCTCACCCAAACTGGTGTTGAGGTTATCACTGCTGTAGAGGGATCGAATGATGGGTTCCATGGCTTCATGAATAGGCCTGATTTTTCCCAAAACCAAGGGCCGAAATCTAGAATACATTGTCTGCTTTCAGGATTTTCAAAATCTACTATAAAGAAACCTCTAGCATAGGGGTAGATATTAATTTCATCAGAAATGATAGGCTTCCATACCTCCGAGATCCAATTGTGGATTGCTATCAGCTGCAGCCAAAAACCATTGAACCGGCAAATTAGGGCACTTTCAGAGAACTTCAAAGCTTCATCGAGTGAGTCCTGGACCACTTGGATAGTGGGAGCTGGGGCTTCACTTACGATATGGGCAGGAGATTGCCCTCCAGAGGCGGATGAGCCACCAGTTATTTTTGCGAAGCTCGGTGCCATATTTTACGCAGATCTGTGCCAGATCGTAAGCCAAACCGCAGATTTGAAGAGATACGAACGTCCCACTCAGCCGTAGATACTGAAGAGATACGATCCGCAGCTCAAACCACAGATCTGAAGAGATAAATACCCAAGTTTAAATGGTGTGCTCTTTATAAGATAAATCAAAAATACCGCAGATCTGAAGAGATCTAACACCACTGCAGAGCTGAGATATCGCAAGGAGCTGCGCAGATCTGAAGAGATAGATCAAAAATAACCAAGCATTCGGAGCTGCCGTGAGGAGATAAATACCCAAGTTCAAATGGTGTGCTCTTTATAAGATAAATAAAAAATACCGCAGATCTGAATAGAACTAACACCGCCGCAGAGCTGAGATATCGCAAGGATTCTGTAGTCGTTGGTACACCGCAGATCTGAAGAGATCTAACATCGCCGCAGAGCTGGCTGTAGAAGATCTGAAGAGATTTCTCAAATACCGCAGAAGCTTCGAAGATCCGAAGAGGAGATTGACGTTGGATCAATGCCCTCCTGTGCAGTGGCCCTCCGAAGACCGCAGGCCCTCCGAAGACCGCAGAAGATGATCCGAAGATCAGAGGTGTATAAGCACGCAGTATAATACAATACAAAAAGGATCTTGGAGGGTCACCGCGGTCCCACGAATCCGAAGATCTGAAGACCGCAGGAAGACCGAAGATCTGAAGACCGCAGATTAAACCCTAGTTAGTTATTACTAACATTTTTCATTTTCTTACTTATACAGCCAAATCATGAAGCAACGGGATTTCAGTAATTTACTCCAATTTTTCAAATAAATTACTAATCTCGAAAAATCAAAATGTCAAAATATTTTTTTTTTTCAAAATGGTTGTAGTTTAGATAATTTCGTAACTTAATTAAAATTTTCATTAAAAAATAAAATAATATACATAAAATTAAAAATATATTATGCTATCGAAAGATCACACATCAGAGTTTTTAATCGGGCAACATTTTAAGAAAACCTGGAACAATCATCATACTTCCGATCGCTGAATACTCACCGATCCATGAATAAAAAAAAAAAATCAAAAGAATATGAAACCAAAATCTTGTTATAAGTTTTCTAATTTGTTTGATGTGTTTTGAAAGCACTCATACATGTGAGTGAAGATGAATAGGTAATGGTGAGAATGTATTAATATTAAAAAAATTAATATTTAATATTATTTTTAAATTCACTAATGTATAAAATATAATTAATTTATTATATATTTCATTAATATTAAATTAGTTTAATAAATGGTTAAATTAATATTAGTGTAGTTAGCTTAATATATACTTAAAAACAGTTTATAATATAGTTTGTTATAATTTAATAATAATTAGATTAATTATTGATACTTAATAATTTAAGATAAGATTTTTATTAAATTCAAATTTTTATCCCACCAACAGAGTTTCCACAGTTATGCCAGAATTGACTTTTCAACTTTGGAGGCTCATAGTTTGAGTTTTACTTGACCAAATGAGGCCCAGGATGACTCATTGGAAAGATAAAATCAAGGAGAACATTTATGAGGAGGTTTAACTAACAGATTTGGTCATTTATTGGGTCGAAAATTAGATAGAAGATCAAGCTCCAAATTTTTAAAACAAAATAAATTTTCTGAGTTTTATTTTTTGCATTTTCATTTGTCCAAGCCTCTTATGAATGTAGATCCATTCGCCAATGATATCCTTGGACAATTAAACCATCCCAGACATTAATAGAAAACTTATATTTTATTTTCAATTATTTAATTAATTGCATTTGACTATATTTGTTTTAATGTCAGAAATGACATTTTGATTTTATTGTTGCATCTTAATTTATTTTGATTTCTTTTTGAAGGAAAACAGTAGAAGAAATATGGAGAAAAAGATGTCAATCAATGAGAAGAATCCAACAATTTAAAATTGGAATTTTGAGCAAATAAAATTGATTGGGCAGATTCTTCTTCAACAAACTTTCCTCTCAAAAATACCTTTGGAAATATTATAAATGACAAATTGCAAAATGTAATTAGGTGGTTGATCTCCTTTGCAATTTTGGACTTCTAAAAGCACTTATGCAATAGGAATTTAGAGTTGTAGAGGGGAGGAGAGAAAATCTTAAATATAAGGATTATTGAGTATTTTTACTTTGTATCTTGAATTATGTATGATGGGCTGAGTTTGCACTATTGACGATTTAGTTTTGAAAGCAGAAGTTCGAGCAATGTAAAGGACTGATGGAGACCAAGGTCAAAGAAATGGATGCAATAAACTGATATTCTAATACTATTATTTCAAATATCAGTTTCATTTTTTATGATATCAAGAATGTGTCATTTTATTCATGTTTGTGCACTTGTGTCAATATGGGTAATTTGTCTCAATGTTGTTATTATATATCTCTGCTCTTATGGATTAAATTCTGATTTCTGAGTGACTATTTACTCATAAATCTATCTTATAAAATTGATCTATTAAATAATAATGTGTTGTGAACTATTTTTGCATATTATTATTTAGTAATTGGATTTACTGATTTAATAATCAATATCATTTTTGTGAATTACTTCCTGAGTGTTGTTGGTTTATTATTTCAGTTAAGAGGTCTCAATAGAATGTGTTTCAATATTCACAAATGTTAGTTAATTGAACTACTTCATTAGCTTGATATTAACTAAAAGCCAGACATATTTAAATACTTATCATTTAGTTATCTTGCTCTTAGTTGGGTTAGATCTATATCTGCCTAATTAAAACAGGATAAAGATAGTTTATTTTGTTGCATCTTAGAATAAATTTGCCTTTAGATTATTTTCTACATTCTTTTAAGTCCTCTTCTCAAAGAGGCAAAATTTTAATTGTGGCTTGGCTGAACCCAAATCAACTTAAGGGTCATTCTCTTGCCTGATCAGCAAGAAGAAGTGATATGATATCCATATCTATTGGTAGTTAAAGAAATTATCATAAACCAATAGCGATATGGAAAATGTAACTGGACCTAGTTAAACCAGTCAAAGCCACTACTCCAAATGGAAAAGGAGCTTCTTTAACGTCCGGA
>APFE030701957.1:0-29459 GCA_000404065.3 Pinus taeda
GTTGTGCGACGGGATATAAAATTTCAAGAGGAGAAAGCCATGAAGTGTTTGCTTGAGAGGGAGCTACACTTGCATGCATATGAGGAGCTATTAGTTCCTAAGGATGAGCTTCAGGACATGGATCAGCCACAGGATGAGGTTCATGGAGTGGAAGATACCACTCAAGCAGCACCAACCATCGGAGGGCGAAAGCGTTTGACAGAAGCTGAGCGACTGGCTCAAGATGCAGAGAAAGTTGTAGGACCACTTACAGCCCAACGTAGACAGAGATAGTCACCTAATCGGTACAATGGATACATGGCTCTTATGAGAAAGTTTGTTGTGACTGAACCATCCTCTTTCGAGGAAGTTGTGGAGGATCCCGCATGGGTAGACGCCATGGTGGAAGAGTATGATTCTATTGTCAAAAACAATGCATGGGAGATTGTTCCTAGACCGGAAGGGAAATCAGTGGTAGGTTTGAGATGGATCTACAAAGAGGCACAGATGGGTTGGCACATTCATCAGTTGGATGTGAATACTGCGTTCCTTCCTAGAGGTCTGAGGAAGGAGGATGCTACTTTAGCGGAGGTAGTCGATGCCACTGGTTACCAGCAGTTGGTGGAGTCGCATGTGTGCAAGCTCAAGAGAGGCACATCAGGATATGGATTGGATGAGGTGAAGCTATGTGGCTTCATGGATGTAGATTGGGAAGGGAGCTCAAGAGGCCAAGTGCATCGCAGCAAGGGCATCAGGTACCATCATATCAGAGATTGTGTGCAGCGGAGGATCATGTTACTTTCATACATTCCAACGGAGGATCAGGATGCTGATATTCTGACAAAGGCTCTCACCAGGAGCAATTCAAATACCACCAAGGTAGAATAGGGGTTGCTGATAATCCTTCTTGTCGAGAGGGAGTGTTGAGATTGCAACAAGATGATGGAGCTTAGTGAAAAGAGTCGCCTTCACTAAGTGGACTCGCAGGCAAATTATTGCGCAAGTTCTATTTTTGGATCACAGCAGGGATGACCACAGCAGGAGTGATCACAGCAGGAGTGACCACAACAGGGATGATCACATCAGGAGTGATCATAGTAGGAGTGATCACAGTAGGAGTGATCAAAGTCTATTTTTAGACTGGCTGTCAAAAATAGAAAAGTGAAATATTATTAACTTATAATAATATTTAGACTATAAACTTTATCTTATTCTCTTGGAGCACTTTAGTTTGAGCTACAGATGTGGCACATGTAGCTGTCAGAAGGAAATACATTTTCTTTGTGGGTCACTTGAGTTGTTGCATGCATGACTTTAGTTAGAACTCAATCAGTTGAGTTTGGTGGAGTTGATTGTGGAGTTGATGGAGTTGTGTTCAGTTTGATTTGGTTAAACTAGTTGTAATTAGTCTAACTGCAAATAGAATAATGATGGGTTGTTAAACTAATTATTAACTCATAATGCAACTAAAGAATACATCAGTTAACTCATTTTCATGTCATTGCATGTCCAGTTCAGCAGGGATAGGTGTTAGAGGATCAGATTGCTATCAGTTGTGACTATAGTTGTGCATGAGGATTTGCACAATCAATGGGATTGAATTATGCCAATGAGAATTAGCCAATACCAAGTGATTATAGCCTCTACTCACGTGATTCCTAGTGTGAGTGATTATTTTGAGGTAAATATGAGTTTGGTTCAACCATTCTCATCCATTCTTGAGCAGGTATTAAGCAGTGGAGACAGGCAAGTAGTGGAATAGATTTGGAGATCAGATCTGAGCTGTATTGTGTGTAACAGGTGGAGATAGTGCTAGATACTTGTGAGAAGTATTGACTATTGTAATGTTAGATGTTCTCAATCATTAATATACAGATAATGTGGGGTTTTCAGCTGTAAGATTTCCCCGGGTTACATACTGTGTTAATGTGTCCATGCTCTTGATGTTTTATTGTTATTAATGTTGCTATATCGATGATCAATGTAGAGGAGCTTATGTATTGTGTATGTATTCCACAATAACGCAGGATAGGATAATCTCCATTGAATATGTGTTTATTATTCAAAATTTCTACAAAAATCATCATCATAAATTGGTTTCCTCACAACAATTTCCTGTATATTTTCATCAGATATGAACATTGAAAAGGGAGATTGTCTTTCTTCATGATGATCTATAAATATAATTTCAAGACTGTCCTACTTTAAACTTAGATTTTCATTTTCAAAAGTGGAAGAAGTTTCACTAACACCTTCTCGACTATGTGAACATTGCAAACCTGCATTAGCTTGGGCTGTAACATGAATTTTCAGGAGTTGATCTATCTCATCTTTTGATAGAGGAGAAAGTACTTTTTGTTTTCTTTTGCTAAAATAGTAATTATCTTCTTTCTCTCCTAAATATTCACAAGGATGTTGAATATGGTCTTGTGTATCAAAGTGACTAGCTTCATCACATTGTTTTTGAAAATCAAAACTAAAATTTCTATCATTTACCATAGAGTCGTCCAAAGAAGATTTTTCACTTACTTGAAAAAATATCTCATCTTGTTTTTCATAAAGCGACTAGATTACCTCCTTCTAAAGACTTTGTTCTGGTGGGATGAGAACACTTGGGTTGATAACTTTGTTTTCTTCATTCAAGTTGATATTAAAAATAGAGGTCTCCTTCATGGGATTCAAAACAACATACTCTTCATCATCACAATCTGCATCTAGATCTGGAATAGTCAGCTTGAACTTATCATAATTTGAAATTGGAAATTGATTTTCCTTCATACTAGCTTCTGCTGGAAGCAGATCTAAAATAAGAACTTGTCTTCCATGATTTTCAACTATACCAAGATCTTCAACGTGTTGTGAATTTTCCTGAGCATCTTGACAAGTATCCTCTAAGATTTCTTTATGTTGCTGAAATGGATTTTCATACAAGGCTTCCATGATCTCATCGTCCATGAATTCATCATCTCCATAAACATTCTCAAGATTTTCAATAAAACTATTAACATGTTTACAACAGTTCTGAGCTAATATTAAAGATGGACAAGATTCTTTATATGTTTCAAAGAATATGGTATGAAAATACTTTAAAGAATAAATACAAGCAGGTGGAAAAATTTCATATCAAGATTGGAATTCACCTTCAAGAGTGGCCATGAATATCCTCATCAAGAAGTCTTCAAGAAAATCAATCTTTAATCTACGCACATGCATGTGAAATCTCACCAGATGAAGACCAACATCATAACCTTTCCCATCTTTGAACATAGGAAAATGTCTTTGCCAATTTACCTTAGGAATTTTATTTGGGAAGCTAGAATGTGATCTCTTTTCAATGGAGCATACCTTCTTGCAACGTATCCCATCTTGAAAGTTCTTTAAGCCACTAATCTTCATGCAGTGGAGTTGCCATGAAGTGTTGATTTTTTGGATCTTTTAGTCAATGGAGTCGCCAGGTGAATGGTACAACCTTCCTATGTGTCCAACTATTGTTCACCATTAATACTTAGACCTAAATAATTGTCGTTCTTTCTCGGGGAAGATAGTGCTTTCGTCCCTAGCAACGACGCCAATATGTTATCACTCCTCCGGATCTCCAAGGCTGAGGAAGAGTCCAGCTGAGGTAACCATAGACCAATATTTTGACTTGGTAGGTAGCCCTACCAAGTCGAAGAGGGCTCTCTCCAAAGGATCATAGCCAAGAGGGTTGGATAGATTAGGGTTTTAGGCTAGATGTAAAGTGAAGAGGGCTGTTTGATTTGATTTTGTTGGGTAGTCATAAGGATGAGTGAATTAGGTTAGAGGATGAACTAGGTCAGGGCAAAGTGAATCTGAATTAGAGATATCTGATGGGGCAAGGTAGGCAAGGTACTTTACACTTACTATTATAGTGATGAGATGGTTTAGACTAGTGAGATGCTAGAAAGAGCATTAGGGTCATGAATTCTTTTTAAACTAAAGAAATGAAACAATATATGATGATTTTACCTAAACAGAGCATACAAAGATGAATTCTACTTATCACACCTTCAAAATAAAACACAATTAGAGTGAAATGGATCATGAAAGGAACAAAACATTCACACATATGAAACTGAAGAAGAAACAATATCAAAATTCCATGCCATGGGAACCCCACTAAAATAGCTGCAAATTGATCCAATATATTCCATGCCAAAGTCTGAAAGCTAATACAACATCCAAGAGAGTCCAACCTATAAAATGACTAAGAAATACATAATATAGGCCTCAAACCATCTCATCCTAACCTCAGGGGTGGAATCCATGAGAGGAGGGGTAATTGCAGGAAAGGTTGAACTAATAGCTAGAGTGTAGGGTGGTCAAAGTGACTCATCCCTAACTCTAGCAAACTAATTCATTACATGCCATGTAGGCCATTTGACTGATGTATTTACCCTAGATAATAGTAAAAAACATAATAATTACATCATATTCATCAATTAAATGAGTAAAGCATCAATTTCCCAAAGGTGAAAGTCAATTTGGAGAGAAACAATGAAAATTGGAGAAGATTATCAAATGCACCCTTCCTTTGTCAAACACGCCCTCTCAGTGTCAAACACACCCTCCAACTTCAGAGCTGCTTTTGGGTGCCTTCCCGGTGTCTAAATTTGCTCCAAGATAGCTCGTTGGAAAGCCCTTCGAGTCTAATTTTGATATATACCTTCAGGATTCTATTTGGAGGTAAATTTCCCTATCAAAATTTCAATCTCCCAAGACTGGTAAAGGCACAGTGAGTAGGCTGAAAAAAGAGGTAGAAAGGTGGGTTTGTTATGGTTTTTGATCCTTTTGGCTAACCAATTTTCCTCCAAATAATTTGCAAATGCATAGGGTTCATGTCCTCATCATTCTAAATCCAAAAATTTTGTCCTTTTGTCCATCAAATGCCTCAAAAAAGAGTGCAACACCCTAGGTGCTACGCGTTTGACATATTGGTTGTGTTGAAAATACTTAAAAAAACACAGAAAATTATAACTTGCAAAACTTGGTAAAAAATTGTCAAAATTGGTGATCTGATGGTTGATCATCTATTTGAGGCATGGAGTGATGCCTCAGCAAGGATATCTAGCTTTCTTTTCTCCTCTCGCTTGGTCAAGGCTTCAATTTTTGAAAGAGCTCTTTTGAGCTTGGCTCTTGCAATTTTGTTTCTAATGGCATGGTACTTCGCCATCCTTCTCTGCATGTCAATAGCCATTTTTTCCTTGTCTAAGAGGCCCTCCATATCGGTGTTCACCCTCTCTTGCCAATGTTCTTGGTTCTCATTCACCATTTTTGGGAATTACTCATTTAGGGTGAGCTCATTGGCTAATTGTGCCTCCTTTTGTCTTTCTAGCTCCAAAGCTCTCTTTAGGCCTCTAGTCCTTAGCCTTCTTCTTGGCACATGTTCATCAATATTTTCACCATATTGTCCATATGTTTAAATATTCTCAGAGTGATGGGAGATGCCATGGGTTCTCTGGTGTTAGTTGGCTCATGTCTAATGATTCTCCCTCCTTTCTTATATTGCCTCCTCTCCTGTCTCTCTTCCTCACTCTGACCTCTATTTTCTTCTTCAGCCATGGGTTATTGGAGTCAAACCCTAGGGAAATGATGAAGTGGAATGTACGTATTGGGGGTATGGAAGGAGGTGAGGAATTGTTGGAGCACCTTTGAGGCAAATTTTGGTGTTTGGAGAAATGTAGGGTGCTTTGGGAGACATCTAGTTGTCTGGTTTTTCTTAGGCAAAGGTTCAACGCCACAGTAAAATGCATCCTCCACTTACAGGAGTGCAGTGCCCTTAGAAAATACACTAGTTTTCTTGGCAAACACGCAACACTAGTTCTGAACGCGCCCTCCAGTTTCTGAATGCACCCTCCACTTGGAGCTTGATGTTGACTACCTTCCTGGTGTCCAAATTAAGCCCAAGATAGCTTTTTGGAAATATTTTCATGTCTAATTTCCAAATCTACCTTAATTTTCGAAAATGGAATTTCTTTGTCCCTCCAAAAGTGGATTCTCCTAAGACTGTTCAAAAAGTACAAAATGAGGGTGAAAAAATGAAATGTTCTCTTGCAAGAACCTTTTTGAGGTCTTACTCAACTCCAAATTGAGCTCATAATAGCTCACTAGAAAGATATGTCTTCCTAGTTATCATTTGACTCATCAAGAAAGTCATTCTGACACTCTAGCAAGGATAAAAATTGATTTTCCCAAGGTCACTCCAGAAGTGCAGCAACTCTCTTGTAGCAACTGTATTTTTGACATTTCTCCAAAACGATGACATCTGTGTCAAAACTGAAGGAGGTTTTGTATTATTTGCCTATTATAGACAAAAAAATCTCTCCCTTTTGTAAAATTCATCTATGTTTGTTTGGAAACATACTTGGAATAAAAACTAGCCCTATGTGTGGCAAATGATTTGTCCCTTGGAATGACTCCTTGAAAAATGATGGAGGCATGATGTTTATGAATTGGAATGGATTCATACTTGCTAAATTGATGTACCTTATTCCTACTATGCTCAGATGTCTCTGATTCCATAGGCAACCCTAGCTCAGTGGGAGAGGAAATTAGGGTTTAGTGCTTGTGGAAAATGATGATTTGGACACCCTTGGGAAAAGACAACTCCCTTTGGCATTCAATTAAATTTTGAAATTTTACCCTTTCACTTGAGTATTTGATTTTACAAATTGATATTTTGATGGTCTGGCATCTTCGGAACACTGAGTTAATAGCTTGGGAACCTTGGAATTATTACATTTAAATGACATAAAATTACAAAATGAAAATTAAAAATATTACATTTGAACTCAAAATTACATGATGAAATAATAATTTCTCTTTACAAATCATCTTCACATGTTGAAGAGATGTTATTTTATTTCCCCTTACTTGTTGGTCTTATGCAATGGAATGGAGTTTTATTGGAACCTTGGAAACCCTAATGACCTAATGGGACCTTGAATGACTAGACTTGATCTGATAATGACCCTATGAGTGACCTCAGTTGAAGATTTATTAAACAAAAGGTATTGCAGAATCATGTGCTAGTGTGTGTTCTGTGCTATTCAAGCAACGGATTGATCAGATTCCCAATACACAGACATTTAAATGGAAAGACAACAGAGAAATATAGTAAGCAACACATAGACACAAACAATTTTTAATAAGGAGTTCACCCTACCCTCCAGGGCTACGTCTCTGGTCTAAGTTCAGTGGTGGCCTTGTTTTATTGCATCTTGTAGCAGAGAAATTACAATACAGGGACTCAATGTGAGTTCTCCTGAAGCAGATTTTCCTAGGTAGGGTGGTTCTTGGATTCCCCAAGCCACTCATAGTTCACAGACTCTTTTCCTCCTACCAGCTCCGTGACCCTTGGTCTACAGTGGAAAGAGCCAATGTGATGCTCAATACAGACAGATCCTCTAGGGGAAGGCTTGAATATTCAATCTCTCTTGTGCTCGACACTGCCTGTGGTCAGCTTGGCCCACTATCTCCTCTGCTTGGCTTTACTGTTCTCTATGTTCAGTCCTCCTCTCAGGGTTCACTGCTCACTATCTCTCTTGGTCGCTTGGACTCCTCTCAAAATCCTCCTTTTTGATTGTCTCTATTCACGGCTTTAACCATTCGATACCTATGCCTATTTAGTTCCTCTCATGCCTGCGTCGATTCTCCTTTCGCAGTTGCACTTGGAGTTCCCTGTTCAGCATTAGCATCAATGCTTAGGAAGTGCCGCGTGTCCCCATCGAAACAATGCCAGTCTACTCGTCCATTCATTTCTTTGGTTATGTCATGGATACATTCTTTCTCCACCGTGGCGATCAAACAAATTTCAAATCCCTTTAAATTATGGCTTATTTCATTTTCGATTCTACTTCTTTCTATCGGGCGCAATTTTAGCCGTCTGATCTGGGCTCCTCTAGATCCAACGTCATACGCACGTCGAGTGCAGTTGACTTGCTCGACCGATAGCACGCGATCATGGTGGCTTTTCTCTCACCTCCGCTGCCACGCATTGATTGCTGAGTGGGATCACTCCGCTCTCCTCCAAAACCTCTTACCTTTCAAGGGTACCCAAATTGAAACCATCGGTTTCCAGGGCGCAATCCCACCTTTGCACTTTAGCGCTTTGCATTTCTTCGCCCGCAGTTCTCTAACTCCCAACGTGACCAAGGGCTTAAGGCTCCCCCATTTCGGCCATGTTTGCCCACTAATGCATGATTAGTGCTAGGTGCTAATCGCACATCAAAAACCACCTCCTTTTCCCAATCCAGGTCTCCCAGGGGCTACTTTGGCCATCTTCACGGTCTCCATGGGCCTCGGTCAGCGCGCTTTGATCGAGGTCCTCGTCGTTCCACGTCGGCTGCCATGGCCACTGGTTCAGGGTGTTTTTGATGTTATTTTGGATTCTTTAGAGATTTGTTTCATCCCGATACAGTCAAGGTTCTTTGTCAGTCGTTTATGGATCCGATTCAGATCATGGCCTCCCTACTTAAAAAGCTTTTGGACCACCAAAAGTTGGTTTTCTTAAAGCATCGACTAAGTGAGGAAACTACTGTCTCACTTGTCCAATCTCAATCCACTTCACACTGCTCGACTTCAAACCTTTAAGCCCAATCCTGAGGTATTCCACCTATCCACTACACATCGTCCTCACCTTCCTATCTAGGACTGTGTCTTCCTATAACTCATTAAGGTACTCAGGTAGCAGGTCATCAACAGAAGGTAATTGACTCTGCTCTTCAGGGTCCTCAATCATTGAAGGTTCAAACAACCTCAAGAAATTTGCGTTCACGACTGAGTATATGTGTATGTAAGTTGGAAGATCAAGGAAAAAAGCATTCTCACCAACCTTCTCAAGTATCCTAAAGGGTCCATACCTGATAGGTTTTAGCTTTTTACCTTCACCTTGCATTCTGTCCTTGCTAATATACAGCTAGACTTGGTCTCCAACTTGAAAAACTATGCTCCATCTGATGCTTACCATGCCTAACCTTGTACTTGGCCTAGCTCTTTTCCAACTGCTCTTGTACTGCCTGGTGGATCTCCTGGATCTGTTCAATGAACCTAGTTGCCTTGTCCACATCATTGTGTCTATCAACCATGGTATCTTTACTAAAGACAAAATCCAGAGGAGACCTTGGTATGAAACCAAAATAGGTCTCAACAAGAGATCTCAATGTAGAAGAGTGTTTGACTCTATTGTAAGCATGCTACACATATCACAAGTGCTCATCCCAAAGCTTAAGATGTTTGCTGCAATATCCTATCAGTAACTAGATCACCATCCTGTTAACTACTTCTGTTTGGCCATCTGTTTGTGGATGAAAAGTTGTGCTTTTCTTTAATTTGGTGTCCATTAGTTCCCACAGACTGGACCAAAACCTTCCCACAAATTGAGTGTCTCGATCAGATACAATAGAAGTGGGTAATCCCAAATGAACCCATACATGTTTAAAGAATATTTTTGTAGTTTGTTCAGCTGTAATCTGTTTACTACAGGGTATCAAAATACACATTTTGTTGAACCTATCCACAACAACATATAGATAATCATGAACTTTCCTAGATTTAGGTAGTCCTCCAACGAAATCCATGGAAATGCTTTCCCAAGGGTGAGAAGGAACTGGCAAGGGTGTGTACAAACCTAGTTTTCTATTACTGGCCTTGCTTTTAGCACACATAACACACCCCTTTACATATCTAGAAACTGTCTCACTCATTTTTGGCCAATAGCATAACCTTTGCAGCTGTGCAACTGTTTTACTTACCCCAAAGTGACCTGATATTAGAGAAGTGTGTGCTTCCCTAATTATCTTTGCTCTCTCATTTTGTGAAATGCAAAGTTTCCCACAATGATATAAGAGTCGGTCCTTCACATGATAGTCCAGTTCTTCTACTCTTTTGCCTTGAATCAAAGTTGCATACACATATTTAAAGTCCATATCCTGAGCATATTGTTCTATGTAGCTTTCGTGCAGCACAAAATTATGCTTAAGTAGGGTAGATGCATTTATAATGGGTCTAGATAACATGTCTGCAACCTTGTTATGTATGCCCTTTTTATATCAAATGACTAAATGAAACTGTTGTAGAAACCCCATCCATTTGTAATGTCTTGATTGCTACAATTTAGTTTGGGAGTGTAGGTATTTAAGTGGTTGATGATCAGTATGTATTACTGTTTCTTTGCCCATTAAATAATGTTTCCATTTTTTCACACTCTGAACTAATGCATACAATTCTTTATCATATGTAGGATAGTTAACTACTATAGGATTAAAAGTCTCAGAATGATAACATATGGGTTTACCATGCTGTGTTAACACTGCTCCCATGGCATAGTCACTAGCATTAGTTTGGATCTCAAATGGTCTTTGTAGATCTGGCAGTGCTAGTACAGGTGTTGTACTAACTTTTTCTTTCAAGGTGTCGAAGGCTTTCTGTTGTTTGCCTCCCCACTGAAACACCTTGTTCAATCCTGTCAAAGAATGTAAGGGAGCTACAATTGAGGAAAATTTTGAAATGAAATTCCTCCAATATTGTGCTACTCCTAAGAAGCTTCTCACTTCTATAGTAGACTTGAGTTTAGGCCAGTTTATGATGACTGCCACTTTAGAGGGATCTATTTTCAATTCACCTCCCCCTACTATATGACCCAAATAATTTAGAGAGGTTTTTCCAAATTCACATTTGGAGAGTTTAACATAAATTTTTTCTCTTTTGAAAACATCTAATGTTTACTTAGCATGCTTTAAATGTTCTTACCACGTTTTACTAAGAATCAGAATGTCATCTAGATACACAATAACAAAATCATCAAGAAAAGGTCTAAGCACATCATTCGTTAATCTCATGAAAGTAGCAGGGGCATTGGTTAAGCCAAAAGGCATAAACAGTCATTCATACATTCCCTGCTTTGTTTTGAAAGCCGTCTTCCATGCATCTTGCTCTGCAAATATGACCTGATGGTATCCACTGTGCAAATCGAGCTTGGTGAAATAAATAGCTTCCTTCAATTGATCTAAAATATCATCTATGCGAGGAAAGGGATAACGATTTTTTATTGTTATCTTATTCAGTGCTCGATAATCAATGCACATTCTCCACGTGCCATATTTATTTTTCACCAGAACGATTGGTGAACCACATGGTGATGTGCTAGGCCTGATGAACCCTTTCTCGAGCAACTCCTGCACCTGCTTCTTGATTTCAGCATTCTCTAAAGCAGACAACCTGTACATCCAAATGTTAGGCAAAGGAACATCTTGCTGCAAAATAATATCATGTACTATTCCCTTTTTGGGTTGCAGACCTTTAGCTTCTTGAAATAAGACATCATACTCTGAAACAATCTTTTCTATATCATCTTGCTGATAAGCATTACAACCCTCAAATATATTGGTCTTATCAGGTGTCTTTTCCTTTACAACCATCAATAAGAACTGTTTGCATGAATTTATCATTCTTTTCATCTACCCTGAGTTTATGAGAGTGTAATTATTCTTGAGCTTGTGAGCTCTTACAAAGTATTCAATTCCATCTTTAACAAGTAGGTACTTGTTCTCATCTCTATAGAAAATAGCCTTTCTATCATAAAAGTAAGGACTTCCTAAAACAATTCCACATATATCCAAATGAATTACATCTAACTCAACCTCATCTACAAATACTGACCCAAAAGAAAACTTGAGTTTGCACTGTCTAGTCACTTGTAGTTGTGATTTATCATTCAACCATCCTAATGGGTATGGTTTCTTATGAGGTGTAGTTGCTAATCCCAATTTATTTACAATTGCTTCAGAAATTAGATTTACTTGTGAGCCACTATCAAACAAAGTATCAATCTTTTGATTTTTGGAAACGACTCGAATATGGAAATGCTCATGTCTTTTTCTCTCATGTTCTTCATCAATAACCGATTGAGCAGAATTACTAGTAGATGCTTCAGAATTTTTACCTTTTATACCTGTGGTTGCAATGATTGTTTCATCTCCCAAGTCTGACCCCAAATCTTTCTGAATAGCTGCAACTGTCTTCTTCTTCTTGCCCTCAGACTTCTTAGGTCTTAGCTCTAGATGCAGAACCCAACAGTGCTCATCATCATGCCCCTCCTTTTTACAGTGAGTGCATGAAGCTTTGCCTTTTTGTGCAGTGTTAGCCTTCCTTGCTTTCCACTTCTGCTTTCTTTTCTCCTTGCTTTTGCTTATAGTGGGTTGGGATGGTCCCCCAACTTCTGGATTCCCATTCTTTCCTCTAGCTTCTAGATGAGTAGCTTGTACAGATACTTCATCTATTCTAGTGGGCTTAAACATGAGGATGGTATGCCTCATGTAGCTGTGTAGACCACCAATGTACTTTAAAAGAGTTTCTGGTGAGTCTAACGAGATGCCCAACATCAATGCTCTCTTTCTAAATTCTTGAGTATACCCTTGCACACTTTTCCCTTTCAATTGCTGAAGAGTTTGCCAACTCATCATGACTTGTTGCATGTAGGCCAATCGATAGAACTGCTTTTTGATGGCAGCAACAAATTCACTCCAGACAGAGATGGTCTTACCATGATTCTTCATATCAGCTTGGGTTTTTCCTTCCCACCAAACCAAGGCAGTGCCTCCTAGGCGTAGGCTTGCCAGCTGAATCTTACTCTTGTCTGAGTCTATGTTCTGTACTTTGCAATATACATCAATTTTTTCTAATCCAATTGTCCAACTTTTCAGCATTTAGCTCTCCATCATATATAGGCAAATCAAATTTAACATCTAGTTTAATCAAGGATGCTTTCTGATTATGCACAGGGCTATTAGGAGGTGTAGTAAAGCTTTATTCTTTCCCTTTCCCTCTTGAGTGGTCATGGAAATGAGATTCATCTTCTTCTTTATCTCGTTTAGAGCCTGATGAATCTTCATCCTTATGCTTTCTAAAGTCCCTATACATTTCTTCTACCATAGACTTTATAGCTAGGAAACTTTCTATGGATTGAGGGTCTGGCCCTATAGAACCTTCTTCTGACATTGTCTTCTGAGAATAGACACTCCCAATTTTAGGATTAGTTTCCACCAACTCTCCTTCTCCTAATTTGAGCTTTGATCTAGTGAGCATTCACAGCTAAACCAACACAAGCTTGTCCAACCTTACAACCTAGAGCTATGATACCACTTGATCTGATAATCACCCTATGAGTGACCTCAGTTGAAGATTTGTTAAACAAAATGTATTACAGACTCATGTGCTGGTGTGTGTTCTGTGCTATTCAAGTAATGGATCGATCAGATTTCCAATACAGAGACATTTAAATGGAAATACAGCAGAGAAATACAATAAGCAACACAAAGACACAAACAATTTTTAATAAGGAGTTCACCCTATTCTCCAGGGCTACGTCTCCGGTCCAGCTTCAGTGGTGGCCTTGTTTAATTGTGTCTTACAGCAGAGAAATTACAATACAGGACTCAATGTGAGTTCTCTTGAAGCAGATTTTGCTAGGTAGGGTGGTTCTTGGATTCCCCAAGCCACTCAGAGTTCACAGACTCTTTTTCTTCCTACCAGCTCTGTGACCCTTGGTCTACAGTGGAAAGAGCCAATGTGATGCTCAGCCCAGACAGATTCCTCTATGGAAAGGCTTGAATCTTCAAGCTCTCTGGTGCTCGACGCTGCCTGTGGCCAGCTCGGCCCTCTGTCTCCTTTTCTTGGCTTTACTGTTCTCTGTCTTCAGTCCTCCTCTCAGGGTTTATTGTTCACTATCTCTCTTGGTCACTTGGACTCCTCTCAAAATCCTCCTCCTTTGACTGTCTCTGTTCATGGATTTAACCATTCGATCCCTATGCCTATTTGGTTCCTCTCCCGCCTGCGTTGATTCTCCTTCTGCAGCTGCGCTTGAAGTTCCCTGTTCTACATCAACATGAACGCTTGAGAAGTGCCATATGTCCCCTTCAGAACAACGCTAGTCTGCTCATCGATTCATTTCTTCGGTTATGTCATGGATACGTTCTTTCTCAACCATGGCGGTCAAACGGATTCCAAATCCCTTTAAATTGCGGCTTAATTCCCTGTCGATTCTGCTTCTTTCTATCGGGCGCAATCTCAGCCGTCAGATTTGGGCTCCTCAAGATCCAACATCATACGCACGTCGAGGGCAGTTGACTTTCTCGACCGATAGCGCGCGATAAACAGTGGTTTTCTCTCTCCTCCGCCGCCACGCGTCGATCGGTTTATGGGATCACTCCGCTTCTGTCCAAAACCTCTTACCATTTAAGGGCGCCCTGATCAAAACTGTCGATTTCTAGGGCGCGGGTCCTGCCTTTACACTTTAGCACTTTTCGTTTCTCCGCTCGCGGTTCTCTGGCTCCCAACATGACCAAGGGCTTAAGGCTCCCCCATTTCAGCCCTGTTTTCCCAGCGAATCGCACATCGAAAATCACCTCCTTTTCTCGATCCGAGGCTCCCAAGGGCTACTTTGGCCACCTACGCAGTCTCCATGGGCCTCGGTCAGCGCACTTTGACCGAGGTCCTCGTCGTTCCACGTCGGCTGCCATGGCCATTGGTTCAAGGTGTTTTTGATGCTGTTTTGGATTCTTTAAAGATTTGTTTTGTCCCGATACAGTCAAGGTTCTTTGTCAGTCATTTATGGATCCAATTCAGATCAATGACATATGTATAGTCTTGGATGAGCATTTTTCTAAGCCCATTTTTGTAGTTTTGTACTATGTTCTTGACAAAACGATTCAAAAACGCAAGTCATTAGTTTTGAATTTTGACCAAGAGACATACAAATTGTGCACGTGTAAATAAATCATTCATTCAAACTAGGTGTATAGTAAGGTGGAAAATAGTATAACATGCCATTTGCAACTAAAATCATTCAAAAAGCAACAAGAATAAGGGTATGGCAGGCATTTTTCTGAACTGGGCAAAAATCATTTAAAAACTGAGAAATTGTCATTTTGTCAAATTAATTGCAAGAAACTGACACAAGATTTGAGGAATGTGAAAGAGTTTTTTGTCATAAACAAATTTGTCTTCAACCCCATAGGCTTATTTCCAATTGGTGATGTTTGTACAGTCTTGGATGGGCATTTTCCTAAGCCTAGTTTTGAACATTTGCACTCTATTCTTGACAAAACAATTCAAGAACCTAAGTCATTAGTTTTGAATTTTGATCAAGCGACATACAAATTGTGCACAAGCGTAAATAAATAATTCATTCAAACTAGGTGTATAGTGAGGTGGAAAATAGTAAAAAACATCATTTGCAACTGAAATCACTCAGAAAGAGGGAACAATGATGGTATAGAAGGGATTTTTTCTGAGTTGGGAAAAATTGGTTTAAGAACTCAGAAATTGTCATTTTGTAAAATAAATTGCAAGAAACTGACATAGAATTTGAGGAATGTGAAAGAGTGTTTTGTCAAAAATGCATCTGTCTTTAGCCCCATGGGCTTATTTCCAATTAATGACATATGTACAATCATTGACAAGCATTTTTCCAAGCCTAGTTTTGTACATTTTCACTTTGTTCTTGACAGAACAACTCAAGAACTTTAAGTGATTAATTTTGAATTTTGACCAAGGGACTTACAAATTGTGCAGAATTGTAAATGAATCATTCATTCAAACTAGGTGTATAGTGAGGTGGAAGATAGTATAAGAAACCATTTGCAACTGGAATCTTCTCTCCTCTATCCAAGTCTACCAATGTAGTAGTTCATCATATCTCCCAATGTTCAAGTTGGAACAAATATGCACTCTAGGGCCAAACCAATTACACTCTTGGTAATGAAATTTGAAGTGGGACATGATCGGAAAATATCTAACCTTAAGGTATAGGCTTGCATCATGTTTAAAAAATATCCTACATAACTATGTTTCCCACTTATACACAACTTTCACGAAAGGCAAGTCAAAGCAAAACATACAATGTTGTATGAAATCTAAAGTATAAATATTTAAGCTCAAGTAAAGATATAACAATGTAAAAGTGTGTAAAATAGTAAAACAAACAATCTTCAATTCGAATCAATCATATTGGCTAATAAATGAAGCATGGACATGCATTTTAGTGAAGCAAGGCAATTTTGGCCTGCTTCACAAAAGTGCATGCTCAACCTTCATTTCAGGGCCAAATTGAATGATTAAACTTGGAGAGGATTTTTTTTACTGATAAGAAACATTAATACAATTAAATATTTTGTAATTTTTCACATATATATTCATGTTGTTCAAGAATACTCCAAATTGCGTGGATTTCATAGGGTAAAAGGCAGGGTTTGTGTGTCTCAAATAAATGCACATCATGAAGTGTAATTAATTGGCAGTGAATGCAGTGAAAATATTGAAAATGGAAATAAGTTAAATGAATGAGAAAAAAATACTTTGTATTTGGGTTGAAAATAGATTAAAGGAGGTTAAAAAGTTAGTATCATGTTTGATTTCAAAATTGACCAGAAGACTAGAGTTGGTCTGCCTAGTTCTTGGGACCAGTAAGGAAATTTCCTTTCTTGGGAACTATATGAAAAGGAACTAGTGGCTGTTAAAAGCAAAGCATATTCAACACATGAAAAGACTGCAATTCTAAAGAGAAGAAATGTAGTGACTTATTTGTAAATGGACTTCAAACTATTTGGCTAATGAAAACACTATTTGTTGCAAAACCTAATTATACAAAGCCTTCAAATTTTAAAATTGCATTCTAGAAAATGATCCAATGTCGGCTCCCAAATGAAGCACTTCTGAAGAGCTGTGAAATCTTTATTAATCCTATTGAATGAGAAGTTCAAAGGAACCAAGGACCAACCCTCAATATCAATGTTCCATTGGTCATCTGACTCCTTAAAAATGAGAAAATTTCATTTTTTAACATTGTAAAATACTTTTTAGTTACGAATAATTAAGTATATAAATATGTTTTGACAGTTACCTCTGTAACTAATTTTGATGTAATATTTAAAAGACATGAAAACTAGTGGAAAAGGTTTCAAAGTTTTGCATTTTGACCACTTATGCAATCATTTTGGCTTTCCTTGGAGAGAATAATAAAAGTCACCAGGTTGATTCTAGTATATGTTGGTACATTGCAATATGTGTTGTTTCTCTTATGTGTTTTCCATATTCATTTTCCTTGTTTGAAGCACGTGCATGATCATAGCAGACTTATTTATATTGTGTCATTTGATATTTTCTCCTTAAGCCAATATTATGTCCCCTCACCTAACAGTCGAGAGCATGTGTTTGAAGGTGGGCAATCCAATCATAAAGTTATGTTTTTCATTGTGCAATTAGGTGCTTAAGCTTGTTTCTCCTTGGGAACTTTGGGCATGGATTATTAAGTGACTTGGAATAAGGAAGGGTTTTAACTATATTCTTGTTCCCTCACCTTAAATGGGGGGTTAATCGTCAATCCTAGTCCCGTGGGATCTCCCTTAATGGCTTATAGCCTCAAGAAGAGAAGTATGTGGAAAACCTTGATTTTGGTAGTGCCGCCTTGGGACTCCTCCCATTAGTGAAAATATGTAAAGCAAAGGGGGGCTTTACTAAAGCAACAGTAGGTCATTGTCCCATTGTTATCACTTACCCTAGTAGCTGTCCTTAGGGTTTCCCTTCCTTGGGGCCCTACTAAACTGTGTGGTAATAGGAAAAATTCCATCAATATGGTGGGAAGCATTCCACCATTTACCCTAGGAAGATTACATTTATCCTATCGTGTTCCAACCATCTTCCAACCAATTTTACAATTAAAATGTACAACATCTTTCTTTGGATAATTATGGCAAACAAGGGTATGTTGCATCTACTCTATGTTGCAAGAAATGCAAATTGACATATAAACATAACAATATCCAACTAACTTATTGAAAGTCAACTATTGATACCTTGTTCTCCAACCAGATGACAAAGTAGGTCCACTTTTTGTTTTGTAATGTGTCCTTTTTTAAGTTTGTTGGATGGCAACCATATTTGTCCTTCTGTTAAAACATGGCACATGGACTAGTTAAACTAATTAATATGCAATCATTTACTGTTTTCTAGGAAATATATATATATATATATATATATATATATTATATATATATATATATATATTATAATATATATATATATATATATATATTATATATATATATATAATTTCACATATTAAATAGACTTACAAAGTTACAAATCAAGGCATGTAGACCTTTCTGGACACTATGATGTGTGACACTTTGTTTTGCAATCCTAGACTTGGAGGCCTTGTCCTGAAACATATACTAATTGAATTTAACAATGCACAAATAAAATATAAAAATTGTTTAAGAAGTTTGATATAATCTTATGAGAAAATTCAAATACTTAGATACTCTTATCATCAGACTTCCTCCATTCACCCAACTTCTCATATATTTTTAGAAGTTCTTTCCATACTTTTATACTTACATCAACTAGCCTTCTTTTGAGCCTTTGCTTGGGCGGGAATTTTTTTATATTCTTTATTTGATTGCACCTAAATATCTTGTAGTTCTAAGACATTTTGTACTTCAACCTTTTTTATGGACAAACTTATGCCAAATTCAGTCTCCATGTCGCTAATTACTATTTTTGTAGGTGCAAGGACATCTTTTAGAATGGCAGATGGAGATGGTATTTGAATCGTTGAAGGCATGATTCCTTCATCCTATTCACAAAAACTTTCCCAACATCTAATCTACGGATTTCTCCTGAAACCACATCATATTTTATCCTTGTACCATAGCTACCAATGCAAGATTCATAATGTGGCATGGTGGAGGAAGATATTTTTGTCCCAGGAGTGGATTGGGCATTGAAAGTCCTTGTTTCCTGTTCCAAATTCTTAGTGGTTATGCTTAATGATTTCCTCCTTGATCTTTTGCTCGATCCAGGAGTGGTTAGGCAATCAATTCCTTACCTTTGAGCTAGTTGATGTGATTGCAATGTTTTAGTGGTTTTAGTTGACCATTTTTCTATGTATCTAGCAAGCATTTTCAAGTGCACACCATCCAATTTGTTAGTTTCCTCCATCCCTAATGTTGAAGCCAAGGCCTCTTTCTCATAGTTAGTCTCGTGTCCTAAATATATCAAAAACACATCCAACGATCACATACACACAATCTGCCTAAATTTTCAGCAAACCTTTATGATAATCAAACCATTTTGCACCAATAAACGAATAAATATCATGCAATTTAACTCTAAATCCACCCTATGTTCACGAAACCAACAATGCCTTACTTTGCAACTCTAATTTTTGGACCAAAAAGGGAGAAAAATCAAAATCCCATGTAAACTTCATTTGAATCATTAACATTCTTTAAAATCCATATAATAGGTGAACTTTGAAGCTCTTGGATCAACACCCAAGCAGGGGCAAATGAGCCTATTCTTTTCTTTTAGGGACTACACCTATCAACACTGAAAAAATTCTAAGAGGAGAAAGAGTTTGAAATCTTTTTTGTTCAATAGTTGGCGGGTGTTTAATTTCAAAGTTTTGGCTCGCAGGAATTTTAAAAGTTCAACTCACCCATGGCCAAAAGATTTGATTCTCCCATCATAGACTTTAGCACTGACTCAAGTCAAATAATTTGAGCATGTTGAAGCATAAAAAGCAACGAACATGGTGCCTAGTCTAGCACCATCAAGTATTTTTTTTTTCCATAAATAATTAGAGATAGAAATGTTACAAGAATATAACATTTTTTTTAAAATAAAATGAAAGATTAATAGAATACATTCAGTAGAATAACCTTAATTTCAATATTCCACTACATTCACTATAGAGTAATTTAATTATCTCTAAAATATTTTATAACTGAGGAATGAAACAAAATTGATATACACACTAGTGGTAAAGTGTGTTACATGGGGAAAAATGCTAATCTCAATTAACATTTATGTCGCAAGGACAAGTTATACTCTATTCAAAGTATAGTCCACCAATAATTCTACCCCTACACTTATTGTTTACATTTTAGTTTGATTGATTCAAATTGTAGGTTGTTTATTTCAATATTTTACATACTTTTACATTGTTATATTTTTACGAACCAGTAGGTAGTAACAACGTTAATTTTCTTAGGGCTAGAAATCTTTGTTGTAGTTAATTGCATTTTAAAACATTTTCAACATTTTCACATTGCATTCAGCCCATATCATCATAAGCAATTATTTTGATAGAACATTAGCAATAACAATACAACAAAACAACCATAGGTCTGTCATGATATATTTTTCATAGGGCTCAACATGTCTTCTTCGTATCTTTGTCATAATATTTTCTCATATCACAAATAAGAAGGCACAAAGAGATTGATATCACACCTAAGAATTGAAGCCCATTAGGGTGTTGTTACACCACAAGGCTGAGGCCCGTTAGGGTGTTGTTACACCACAAAAATAAGGTACAATTTCACATACCCATAGGATGGAATGATCATTATATCACCACCAATTAATTACAGGTCTTGGTGTGCATTTATTTGAGGCACACAAACCCTTCCTTTTACCCTATGAAATCCATGCAATTTGGAGTATTCATGAACAACATAAATATATATATGAAAAAAAAATTATTTAATTGTTTTAATGTTACTTATGAGTAAAAAAATACTCTCCAAGTTAAACCATTCAATTTGGCCTTGAAATGAAGGTCAGACATGCATTTATGTGAAGTAAGCCAAAATTGCCTTTCTTCACTAAAATGCACACCCAAGCTTCATTTCTTGGTCAATCTGATTGATTCAAATTGTAAATTATTTATTTTACCAGTTTACACATTTTTACATTGTTATATCTTTACTAACCAGTAGAGTAGTAACATTGTTAATTTTCTTAGGGCTAGAAGTCTCTATTGTAGATAATTGCATTTTAACACAATTTCAACATTTTCACATTGCATTCACCCCATATCATCATAAGCAGTTATGTAGAGAGAACATTAGCAATAATAATGCAACGGAGAAATCATAGGTCTTTCATGATATCTATGTCATAGTGCTCAACATATCTCCTCCATGTCTCTGTCATAATATTTTCTCATATCATAGATAAGAAGGCCCAAAGAGGTCATTGTCAAACCCAAGAACTGAGGCCCATTGGGGTGTTGTTGCACCATAATATTGAAGCCCATTAGGGCGTTTATTATTATTATTATTGGAAATAGTTCACATTATATTAACATAGAAATATACATAGAGTACATGCAAAAAATATTGGGGGGTCATCAACCATCACCCATCGAGGTTCTCTACCTTTGGAGAGGAAAATCAGAGAACCCTTCTAGAATTTCCAAATCAAAGCTTGTGCAATGTGTCATCAAAATAGTAATTAAGATAAAAATTAAAAAATTCATAACCCTTGTTCTATGGTGGGACCATGCCACTGAGAGACAGACCTTGAAGAGAAGACAAAACATAAAAGAAAAAATCATTGTAGGAGGATTCACATTATATTAACATGGAAATATACATAGAGTACATGCAAAAAATATTGGGGGATATTTTCCTAGCACCCATTGAGGTTCTTTGCCCTTGGATACGCAAACTAGAGAACCTTTCCAGAATTTGCAAATCAAGTCTTTTTTAATGCATCATCAAAACAATGTTTAAGCTAAATATTACAAAATACAAAAGCCTTGTTTTGTGGTGGGACCGAGCCACCAAGAGATAGAACTTGAAGAGAAGACAAAATGTAAAAAAAAATCGTTGCAGGAGGATTCACATTATATTAACATGGAAATATACATACGGAATGCGAAAAATCTTAGGGGGTCTTCGCCCATCACCCATTGAGGTTCTCTTCCGTTGGAGAGGGAAACCAGGGAACCTTTCCATAATTTGCAAATCATCTTATGTAATGCATCATCAAAAGAATGTTTAAGCTAAACATTACAAAATTTAGAACTCTCATTTTGTGGTGGGACCAAGCCATTGAGAGACATACCTTGAAGAAAAGACAAAACATAAAAAAAAAATCGTTGTAGGAGGATTCACATTATATTAACATGGAAATATACATAAAGTACATGCAAAAAATCTTGGGGGGTCTTTGCCCATCACTTGTCGAGGTTCTCGACCCTTGGAGAGGAATAGAGAACCTTTCCATAATTTTCAAATCAATTCTTGTGCAATGCATCATTAAAACAACGTTTAAGCTAAACATTACAAAATTTGGAATCCTGGTCCTTTGGTGGGACTGAGCCACCAAGAGAAATACCTTAAAGAAAAGATAAAACACCAAAAAATATAATTGCATGAGGAAAACTGGGAGCGCTTGACTGACTTCGTGATGGCCCTAGGGTGCATTGACTTGCTACGGCTACTTGCGACCATCGTCGAGAGGGTCATGTGTATCCACTTCAACTGGGGTCTCCTCAATGATGTAACACCCATATGGGCTTGGACGAGGAGGAGAGAGTAGTGGAACTTCCACCTGAGTGTGCTCCAGAGGAGCCACATATACTTGATGGCCACGAACTGGGGTAGGGAGAATTCCAGTATCCAGGCTGGTTGGGGGACATGTGGCTTTGATGGACACAAAAATAGAAGTGGATGGTCTATGGGAGGAGGAGGAGGGGACGTTATGAGGAAATTTGATGTGAAGGTCACAGGATAGGTGTCACAAGGAGGAGGTGACATGGGAATTGATAGAATAAAGCTTAGTTATCCAACATGTGGCCGAATATTTCTCCTTTTCCTAAGCCATGAGATGAAAAATCCAGAATATTTCAAAGGCACTAGAGAAGGTTGCAACCCTGGAAATATTCTTAAGCCTCCAAATTGGAAATTGATTGCAGATGTGGGTAGGGATAGCATGGTCGTACATTATCTAGACATACTCTGCTAAAGGGGAGGTGGTTGGGTGACCTCTGCCTCTATCGAGCCCCTGTATCAATCGTAGAAGGAAAGGAATAATGATATGAAATGATGATAAGTTAAAACTGTTGTAGAATTAAGTAGCCATTAATGAATAGAATGTTAACTGAAAGTGTTGAAATCCATGAAAACTGCTAGAGAAGAAGAATTTACAACATATGAGAAAACATAATTAAGATGAAAAAATAGAAGTGAAAACACAGTGATACCAGACAACAAAGTTGATTACAGAGTTCATCCCTGATGGACTATGTCTTCGGGTCTGCTTTCAAGATGGGCGACCGCTTTATTAGGATTGAAACCAAGGAGGTTGATTACACAGAAAATTGACTGAACTAAATGTGCATGCAGGAAATTCTAGTCATTGTCAAAGGTTAGCTCTCTGAACCAGCTTTCCAATGCCTATCACAGTTCCCAATTCTGACTTTGGATGCTCCTGTTACACTTAAAACAAAATCAACTATAACCTCTAGAACCTGCATACAAAAACCCAAAACCGCTCTTTTTTCTCTTCAATGAGAAAAATTGGCTTTAAAGCCTCCAGATACACTCTAAATCCTTCATGCTGATTTTATGAGTGAATTAGCTCAAAATAGGGTTTGTTGGTTTCGGTCTTGTTAGGTTTTACCACCTTAGCTTTCATATGCATGGTCATCGCATTAGTTTAGAACAAATTGCAACAAGAAAACCCAACTATAAACCTTATGATAAAAACAAAACCATGGCGGCTTGTTGATCGGGCGAAGGAGGTTGACTGCCCACATGTGACTGTTGCGGTCTAATCACAGGCTGCCACCTTTGGAGTCCTCCTCCGGCGGTTCCAACTACCAATGCTCCGACAGTTCTAGTTATGATTTGTTTACATGCTCAGGTTACGATTAGACCTAACAGTTCCATTGCGGTCAGACTCCTGGTGCTAACCCTGATGGCTTATCCAAAGTCTGCTCACATGTAATAGTATGTAGTTATGTAACTGTGCGGTCAATACTGCGGCGGTTCCGCTACATCTCTGTCTGTTCACATGGACAATGGTATTCTCCCGCATGGTTAAGTCCCACGGTCTAGGACTGACATCTCCATCATTTACATGCTAATCACATGGTTTACAAGCCACGTGGTCTTCTCCCGCTGCGGTTAAGGCTGCCATATGTATTTTGAATTGTTTTATAATGTTTGACCATAGGCCGGGAGTTAATACATAAGCTTTATGTATTGGTTTAACGTATTGAGGTTTTGTAATATGATTTGATAGGTTTAGACTTAGGGTTATGCATTTGATACATGGTTTGTAAGGTAATATGTTTTGATAGGTATAGGATTAGGGTCTAATGTGTTAGGTATTAGGTCTTTAGACATAGGTTCTAGGTTTTAGGTTTAGGATCTAACATTTAGAATAGGTGTATTATAATGTGTAAAACCAAAAACCATCACCATGTCAGAAGAACCGAAAGAAGGTATGACGACCATGAAGACCACGTCAACCACTTACATCAAATTGTCACAAAGTGACATTTGCGACAAACATCATATGACAACGAACCCATATCAAAACCCCTATAATGGACGACACACCTATGTCGATGATCAACCCTGGTGGAACTGACGATGAACACTTGTCGACAACCAGATACAAACCATCACCATGAAAACCATTAACATCACATGAACAACCTGAACCATAAACAAAACTGTCGAAGCGGATGACACTAAAGTGAATGCTGACGACGACATTTTACTTGTGTAACTGATCAGATGAGATCCTCCTGGATCAATCCTCTCCACTTGAAATATTTTGGACCACAAAAGCTTGACTAAACAAATAGTTGATGAGGGTAGAGCTCCCTCACTTTCCACCTTGCCCTGATGATGTACCAATACATTCAATCAATCACCTGAAAGTGATGGCCCTAATGATGCTGACCATGGCATATTTGGAATCGGTGGCATGTTCCTTCCATGTGCAGTATGCACAACTTGCAACGATGGTTAAACAACATGTTATGAACATGGAAATTGATTTCTTTCCACAAAATACCATGAGGTAGTGATTCATAATCTTCTTTGAAAACAGTCTCTACAAGATATTGTTCAATACCATTGACATGTATTAACAATCTATTTTGTGGAATGACAGAAGCAATCAAAGACATTTTTGACATCAAACCACCTACTTGACTTGTGATACTTTCCCAATTCCTTATTACTAAGTGAATTTTCTGAAATAAACCCACCAAACTGTAATTTGAAAAATGCTTCAACTTAGTTTGTCTTTGAAAGTATTGAATCAGCTGTTGATTTGTTTGAATCACTTTTTCCTTATTCATTAAAAGATGTTTCCATTGATTAGCACTTTCCCCTGATGCATAAGTTTCCCTTAAATACTTTGACACTGCTTTAGAAAAGGATTTGATATAAAAAAAAATAGGTTTCCTCTCCACTTGAAAAGAGGCTTCCAAACTATTTGAAACATGAAATGGTGACACAATACAAGATAAATTTAACATTGACTTTCTCCAATACTGACTTGCATCCCTGTAACTGATATTTTCCAAACTTGGACTGAATTGATTCATTTTGACATTAGGAAGAGGAGCTTTAGGCACAAATTGTAATTCATGTTGTATTCCCTGCTTATGAGTAATATGTTAGGTTTCTTTAAATAGAACTGGAAAAGTTTCTACCTCTTTGATCAAACCATCTTTAAGCTGGGACTCATAACTTGAAAAAACATCATGTTGATTCTTATGTTGTTCCTTCATACACATGATTACAAATCTTTTATTTGAAATTATTAATTGCTTCATCTGATTATCAACAACTAAATTCAAGTGATTTTTGTTTTGATGTGCCCTAGCAATAAATTCAACCCCATATTTCTTAAGGTGATATTTATGCTCTCTCCTGTAAAATACTGCATGACGATCATAAAGATAAGGAATTCCTAAGACAACTCCACATATGTCCACTGGAACCACATCTAATTCCACTCCATCAATGTAATTAGCTGTAATTTCAAATCTTAATCAACATTGTTTTGTGACTTTTATTTGAGTTGATTTATTTAGCCATCCTAATGGGTAAGGTCTTGGACGATTCCATGTTTACAAACCCAAATTCTTAACTAAATATTCAGATATTAAATTCACCTGTGATCCACTTTCAAACATTGTATCTATATTTGTGTGCTTAGAAGTTTTCCTTATGTTAAACAATTCAACTCTTTTATCCTCATTTGAAGGATTTATGTTTGATGAAGATGCAATAGTATTCAAACTTGAACTAGTGTTAGAAGTTTTCCCTGTCGTAACCATAGCAGTTATCCTCCTTTCATCACCTAAATCTGAACCTAGATCTTGTTGGACTGCTGCAATTGCCTTATTTTCATCCTTCTCCTTAACGAATTTTTTGGGCTTAAGTTCTTTTTGAAGTTTCCAACACTTATATTCATCATGACAAATTCTCTGGCAATGAGAACAAGTAGGAATTTCCTTCTGAGCTATCGTTGATTTCTTCCTCTTCGAAATGCTCTTCCCCTTACTGTCATTGGAATCTTTGATTTCCAACTCTTTGGATTATTGTTATGAAAACTTGAATGGTTTGCCACCTGATTCAATATGTATGGCCTGAACACACACTTCATCAAAATCATCAGGATTAAACATCAATATTGTATGTTACAAATATGAATGTAAATTGTCGATATATTTTAATAAAGTTTCACGTGTATCCAATGAAATACCAAGAGCCAATGCTTTCTTTCTGAAATCTTGAACACTCTACCCTTTACCTTGCCTCAAATGTTGCCAATCAATAACATCTTGTTGCATGTATCCCAAAGGATAGAATTGTTTCCTCAGAGCTTTTAAAAACTTAGACCATGAAGAGATGACTTTTCCTTTTTGCTTTACATCTATCTGAGTTTTACTTTCCTGCCAGATTAAAGTTGTTCCCCCCATTCTAAGTGTAGCTAATTCAATTTTCGTTTTATCATCAGAAATATTCTGAATATGACAATACACTTCTAACTTCTGAATCTAGTTATCTAGCTTTTTAAGATTCATTTCGCCAACATAAATAGGTAATTCAAATTTTACATCAAGTTTCAAAAGAGATTTTAAGTATGGGGGTTTATGCAATGCATTATATTAGATAACATTTTGGGATTCAACTGCGTTAAGTAAGTCATTCACGTATGACCATTTCCATGAGAGGTAGTCGTAACTGACTAATTTCTCATGATTTTTGAATAGTTCACTTAGCACTCATTGCATCGGGTGATCTAAACAGGGGTGAAGAAGTGGATTGAAACTAGTGAAATGAATCACATAGCGTCAATCATCACTTCCGGGGCTTGCACCCGGTAACCAGGACTTCCCGGGAGGTCACCCATCCCAGATCACTCGATGCAATGAGTGCTAAGTGAACTATTCAAAAATAATGAGAAATTAGTCAGTTACGACTACCTCTCATGGAAATGGTCATACGTGAATGACTTACTTAACGCAGTTGAATCCCAAATTGATATCTAATTCAAAAGAGATGTTTTCTTAGGTTTCTTTTATGTTTTAGATTCTGCACTGGAAGAAGAAGCTGCATCTCTCACCTTCTTGTCTTCGTAAAGTTCTCCCAGCATTTGCTGCATAATCGAGAATGCTTGCTGAAAATGTTCATCACTCATATTAGTTTCAGTATTTTCACCTGCATCAGATCCTATCAAGTTAGACTTATGAATGACTCGTCGCTTTCCAATCTCTGGATGAATATGCTCAAGGATTCCTTCTCCACTTTGTGACTTTGACCTGGTTAACATTCAATGGAAAATTCTACAAACGCAACTTGCTCTGATACCAAATTATATGATTTGAAATGATCATAAGTTAAAACTGATGTCGAATTGATTAGCCATTAATGAATCTAATGTTAAATGAAAGTGTTGAAATCGGTGAACACTGCTCAAGAAGAAGACTTTACGACAAATGAGAAAGCATAATTAAGATGCAAAACATAAGTGAAAATAGTGAAAACACAGTGATACCAGACAACAAAGTTGATTACGGAGTTCATCCCTGATGGACTACATCTCTGGGTCCGCTTTTAAGATGGGCAACCGCTTTATTAGGATTGAAACGAAGGAGGTCGATTACACAACAATTTTACCAAGTTGAATGTGCATGTAGACACTTCTAGTCACTGTTAAAGGATAGCTCTCTGAACCAACTTTCCAACACCTGTCATCGTTCCCAATTCTGACTCTGGAGGTTACCATTACACTGAAAACAAAATCGAATATAACCTCTAAAAATTGCATATAAAAACCCAAAACCACTCTCCTTTCTCTTCAATGAGAAAAACTGGCTTTATAGCCCTCCAGATGCACTCTAACCCCTTCATGCTAATTTCAGGAGTGAATCAGCTCAAAATAGGGTTTTGTTGGTTTCGGTCCTTTTAGGTTTTACCGCCTTAGGTTTCATATGCATGGTCATCGCATTAGTTTAAAACAAATTGCAACAACAAAACCCAAATATAAACCTTATTATAAAAACAAAACCGTGGCGACTTGCTGACCGGGCAGAGGAGGTTGATCGCCCGCATGTGACTGTCACGGTCTAACTGCAGGCTGCCACCTCCTCAATCTTCCTCTAGCGGTTCCGACTACCAATGCTCTAGCAGTTCTGGTTATCATTTGTTCACATGCTCATGTTACGGTTAGGCCTAACGGTTCCTCTGTGGTCAGACTCCCTGAACTAACCCTGACGGCTTATCCAGTCTCTGCTCACATGTAATAGTCTGTGGTTATGTAACTTTGCGGTCAATACTGTGGGGGTTCCACTACATCTTCATCTGTTCACATGGACAATGGTCTTCTCCCGCGTGCTTAAGGCTCGTGTTCTAGGACTGAGATCTCCACCATTTACATGCTGATCACATGGTTTACAACCCACGTGGTCTTCTCCTGCTGCAGTTAACACTGTCATATGTATTTTGAATTGTTTTATAATGTTTGCGTTATGAAACCAGCTCATAAAAAGATAGAGAAGATAGATGAACGCCTTATAAATCAGCCTCTTCGAGGGGGAAACCTCCTTTACATTACACAAATGAACAATTCTTGGATGATACAAATGACAAGACCTCCTTTCTATATATAGGAGTCTAAGGGGTCATAATATAATCAGAGTCGACATAACAATAATAATGTAAGGGCACAATAATAACAATAGTGGGCTTCTACAGGGAACAATAATAACAATATGGGGACTACATGGGCACAACAATATAATAAGGGGGTTGTACTAATAAGAATAAGGGGTTACACTAGTAGTATAGGGACTTAACATTCCCCTCTCCTTCAAAAAGTGTTGTCCTCAATGCTTGAGTATTTCTTGATGCTTCTATATAAAATTCTTGTCCTCCCATGTGGAATCTTCAGCGGTTAAGATCTTCCACTTGATGAGATACTATGAAATTGATCGATTTCATAGTTTTTGGGTTCTTGTTTATGTGACTGCTCCAGGCTCTAATATGATTTTTCCTTCCTCGTCAAGTTCTGGAAATATTGTTTGAATTGGGATCTTCTGCAACTTTTGAATGAGTGGCCACACTTCTTTGTCCTTCTTC
>APFE030701964.1:0-69255 GCA_000404065.3 Pinus taeda
AGGGTAAGTTCCTCAGACAGAACACCAAAAGGACACCGCTCACAAACAGATCACAGATCAATACACCAGTATTTTGACGTGGTTAAAACCCTTAGAGAGGGAAACAGTCCACGGCTGCGCCAACGTGGCTACTACAGGCAATTTATTAATAAAAGAATGAAAATTTACATAAGCTTCTCTCATGCACGGTTAACCTACAAATGACCCTCCATGCGCTTTAAATAGAATTCATGGACCAATCGGGTGTCAAGCCACGGATCAAGTGTCGGTAATACCGAGGAGAGAATGAACCGTCGGATCACTACATATCGTGACCGTCGGATTGTAAGTTACAAAATGTACAACGGTAAAGAAACACACTTTACCTAATCTATACCTAACTCTATACTAGACCAAGTTGAACTTAACTATTTCCTATGTGTCGGAATATCCTAACAGGGGAAGGCTGGACCACTCACTCTATGGTTTCTCATCACTCAACAATGTACATGCAAGCCCCTCAAAGCTCCTAAAGCTCAATGTACATATCATATAGGACCCTTAGGATAGAGTTTCCCCATGATTTTTCACCATTCTCGGAAAGTCACAAATTTGATCTTTCCCATGGGCTTCGACAGAATATTGGAGACATGCACATGAGTCCCAATGCAATGGAGCCTTCTTACTCATCGATGTACCATATCCCAGATAAAGTGGTACCTTGATCCAGGTGGATGTTGGTTTCCACCCACCTATCCCATTTGGACCCCCATAACTATCTCTTTTAGTTTTTCAGTTTCCTTAATTGTAGCACAATTTAGTATTTTTTGGAGTACTTTGGGTGCTAAACTTTTGGAGTCGTTTTGAGGTGCTAAACGACGTTTCTTTGGAAAAACTAGGAAAAACATGGGGCCATTGTATGATGTTTCTCTTCTGAAAGTTGTAGTCCTAGGATAGATATTTCTTACGAGGTATTGTGTGCATAAAATGGAGATCATATGCCAAAGTTACAGCCTTGGGAGGTTGATATACCAATTTACCCAAAACGGGGCCAATAGTTTGGTGCTTCATCTCCTAGGGTTAGTTTTTTTGGATGTTTAGTGTTTTCCATTGTTTCTCAACAATAAATAGGCCTTCGAGCCTCATTGTAAAACAATTTAAGGCATGTAGCCGCCACATTTCTTCTCAGAGATAGGTTGCCATTGCCCTAGCTTGTTTATTTCCATTTCTATTTGTAAGCATATTTTAATATTTTACATTAAATAAATGAAGTGTTATTTCTATTGCATCTCCATATTTATGGTTATTTATGCAACTTGTTGCGTTCTTGTTTAAATCCGGATCATAACTGATGTCTATATGTTGGAGAGATCGTAGAATACATGATTCTTCAATAATCAAATCCCCCTCTCATTGACACAAAAGATCATGGCGGTATCCATCATGTGCACAAATAGCTCACTGAAGAGCTTCCCCAACCATGTAGCTTCACACGAGGTCACACTCGTAGCTATTTATTCAGTCTCAGCATTGCTCAAAGAAATTGTCTTTTGCTTCGTACTGATCTAGGATATCGTAGTAGAACACGAGAGAACCATCACACATAAGTGCTCTTCCGATCCTCCACACTCCGTGTTGAATCAACATTCGAATAATCATGCAGCTTCACATTTACAATAGTGAATCTCAATCCATGAGAGGTTGTGACCTAAATATATCTCAAAATATTCTTAGGACCAATTGAGTGAGGCTCAACCATATATGAGCTCAACATGCTAACTTCAAAACATATATCCGAATGGGAGTTCACTAAGGACATCAATGCTAGAATGAGTTTATGAAACTTAGAGGCATTTGCAAATTCAGGTCTACATCGCTACGACATAAATTCTAAAAGTTAAGCTCCATCAAGGTAGTCACGGGCTTGCAGTTCACCATTCCAAATATGGAATTCAACTCCCTCTTACTTTTGCAAATGAGAGGGTTTGCACCTGTCAGAAAGAGGTCGTCCTTAGAAGGTGCCAATATGAGAGATCTATCATCCACAACCTTCAAGCAAAGGTTTGGATCTTCTTCACTCATAGTGAATCTTAGCTTCATGAGACAGTTATCAATCCTCTTGTATCAGGCCCGAGATGTTAGCACTAAATCATAGAGAGCTTTCTTCAACTTGCATACATGAGATTCCTAATCATGAATCTCAAACCCCTTCAGTTGTTTCAAACCTATGGACTTGCTACATGGGGGGAATAGTTCCCTTGTAATATTTTCCTTTAGTACACCCTGGACATGTACCTTCATGCTCTTCTTCCATTCAAGCATATCTATCACCATCTGACTCACATCAGGTTGGGCTCCATAATAAGCAAACTTCCAGTGCTATAGATGAGATGTGTCAACTGACATGGTCCCCAATGGACTTCTTACAACTTGATACAAATTTCTAACCCTGAACCATGAGCAAAATCATCTTTGAAAATTTTATTTTCAAACACGTACCTTTGCATTGATGAATGCCACCCTAAAACCTTTGACTTCCATTTCCAAAATGGACACGATTTTATTGTTGCAATCAGGTACATAAATAGCTTATTTTAAATGAATCTAGTTACCCTCATTCAATTGAGAGGTGACATTCCCTACACCATTTTCAGGATAGGTTGCACTGACTCCAAGTATAGTCCTGTGATTGTTTCCATCTCTACCAAATTAGAGAGAGTACCCTTCTATTCGATGAAGTCCCTTGCAGTGCTACAATCAATAAGACATATTCCCAAAGAGTCTGGAGGAGAGGGCCAATATAAGATAATTATTCTCTATCTTATTAGAAAAACATTTGTTTCTTTATACCTCGACTTCCTTGATTTCTTTGAAGAATTGGCTATTTCCTTGATGAATTTCATTACCTGTCATTCCTCCAATCATTGAAGATGTCCATAGAATGATTGTTATCATCATCAAGTGATGTGTCACTACCTTCAGACACTCCTCTAAATAATGGCCGAACTTATTGCAAACAAGGAATATCCCCTTCCTTCCACCCTTAGATCCAAGCTTCCCATTGAAGTGATCTTAAGGTAGGCCATCAAAAGCTTCTACTGTGCGATTCTAAAAATATTCTCTACTTCAACTTCACCCTTGGTGAATTTGAAGAGGGATGAGGAATCCATTGAGCCTTTTTTCCTTTCCCAACTATCTTCAGTGATTGCTTTTTCACTCTTACTTGGGCTTTGTCTTCACCTCAGCTGTGATACCATTTAAATTTAAAGTATGTTCTATGCTTAGAGAAATTTAGTTCACTTTTCATAGCTATCTCAATATATTTTCCATATTAGCAATCACATCGGCATAATAGTAAATTGTAGATAGGACATAAACATAAATCGTAGAAGACAAGCCAAGACAAGAGGACACAAGATGTGGCACTAGTGAGGTACAAGCCCTAATGTGTGGAACCCTTGATCAATTCTTCTTATGTGTCCTTCAATAGTTCAACAAAGAGAGAGAGAGAGAGAGAGAGAGAGAGAGAGAGAGAGAGAGAGAGAAATAGTACATGTACAAAAGAAGTCAATATTTTGACTTTTCTAAATAAGAGTAGCGATCATCTCTAAAAATATGATACATGAGGTAGCTAAACTGAGTTGAAGATATGCTCATTCAAATTATTCTCCAAGGTGATTCCATCAGCCTGCTACACCTATCATTGTGGTGTACCTCATTGTTCTGCACCATGTTGCACCCATCATCACTATGATGCATCTCCTCATGCTTAGCTAATCTAGCACCATGTTGCATCCAACTGCTACATCTAGATATGTAGCTGCATCCATTCGTTGTATTTAAACATGTTGCATCAAACATGTAGTATCCAACCATTATGCTACATATCCTAGAATGTTATCCACCCACTGCATAAGAAGGGACACTCCTTATGTCATGCTTCCACACTGCCTTAACTACTGGCTATGGCCTTGGCCTAGTGCAGCGGTAAGATAATCCATGATCCTACAATTCTAGGATACACATAAGTTTGCGATCAACATGTGGCCCACTAAAATACAATGCTGATCTATGTGCTAATGGCTCTTCTTATCATCAAGGTATGGAGGTTTCTAATTATTGCAGTAGTTCCTTTATCCAATGTATAGCCCTTCTAAACTACTCATGAGAACCTCTTCTGATAGCTTATAGGATCTCCTCATAAAACATCTGAAGAGAGCTCTCCCTTCAACGTGGCTCTTCTTTACGACTGCGGCCAAGATGTGCACCTAAAACACATTTTTTATGAATGTTAACAATTTCTCTTTCTTATAGCTGATAGGTGATGTAGAAGACTAGAACTAGGGCTTTGTTTCAGGCTTCTCTTGATAAGGTATGGAGGCCTCCCTACTGCATTGAGGATCCTTATGTAAGCACAAAGACACAATCTCTATCTACTGTGGAAAGACGTGAGGATAGGGCATGAAGGAACTGTGACTAGGCAAGGATAGGACTATGCATTAGGGAAACTTGAATAGGCCTCCTTCACCATGCTAGATATCCATATTGAACTATCGCTAGGCATCATGAACTGTGGTTAAGTCTCCTTTACTGAATGGTGGTTAGATCCCTTCTTTAGGATTGCTACTAGGGCAGTATTAGATCTCTTCTTGACTACAGCTACACTGTGGCTAGGGCTCCTTGTTTAGTCTCATTTCCTCATGCATTTATAGCTTCCTCCTCTTACACTTCTCTTCCACTAAAACCCAAAACAAGTGGAGATAAATCCAGAGTGAAATGTGTCCAAATGACTTGCAAGGTACCTGTATTTATACTAAAATGTGGAGGCCAAGTGGGGGCAGTTTGGTTTCTATCACACCTTGAAGAATTGTCCCATAACACAAATAAATTCATATCTCCATGAATATTTATCGGAATCAAATGATCTTTAGATCAATCCTACACCTATCCATGAGAGGAGTGTTTGGCCCTAGTTTCCAATTTTAACACTCATTCTCAACTAGGGAGAACTCCATCTGCTGATCCATCTTCCACAATGTACTATCTCTGCCATGAGTGCCTTGCATTTCCTTACTCTTCATTGCTTTGCTACTCTAGTCTGCTTTACTGATCCATGAAGAAGAGAAATTGATAGAGAATCTCTCATTCCATTCTTTGCTAGCCCGAAGTGAGTCCCATATAGAGTGTGACATAGTACTCTTACTGGTCCTAGATTAGTTCCAAAAGAGAGTGAGTTATATCACTCTTACTCATCTGAAGTCAGTTTCATTATCCGAGATCAATATCAAAAGAGAGTGGCTCAAATCACTTATAATTATGCAAAGTAGTTTCATTGATCTAAGATCAATATCAAGAGAGTGTCTCAAACCAATCATATTGACCTAAATTCAGTTTCGTTGATTTGAGATCAATATCAAGAGAGTGTCTCAAACCACTCATACTCACCTAAAGTGGGTTTCATTGATCCGAGATCAATATCATCCTAGCATAGGGAGTACGGTAGTAACATGATGCGTACATCAATACTACTATAATCCAAATCCTCGTTTCTCTGCTCATTTTCCATATGAGAGGTACTTCCCATGAGTCCCAAACTCCATGGGTAGGATGTCTCAGCAAGAGAAGGATGAACCAGTCATCTTGCCTACATGTCACAAGGGGTATCCCAAGGGAAGGATGAAACAGTCACCTTGTAGACAACAGATCACAAGGGAAAGGTTGAACCACTCACTCTATGGTTGTGTCTTAGTAGGAGAAGGATGAACCGCTCATCCTATGTACATAGAAAAACATTAGGTGAAGGCTAGACAACTCACACTATGGTTTTTCATTGCTCCATGATGTACCCCCAAGCCCCCCGAAGCTTGGAGAGCTCAATGTAAATTTCATATGGGACCCTTAGGATAGATGTTCTCCATGACTCCTAGTCATTCTCGGAAAGTCACAAATTTGACCTTTCCCATGGGCTTGGACATAATGTCGGTGACCTGCAATCAACCCTAATGCGATGGAGCCCTATTTCTCATCGATGTACCATATATGAGACAAAGTGGTACCTGCTGTCTATATGTTGGATCGATCATAGAATACAAAATTCCTCAATAATCAAATCTCCCTCTCATTGGCACAAAAGATCATAGTGGTATCCATCATGTGTACAAACAACTCACTGAAGAGCTTCGCTAATGAGGTAAGTACACATGAGGTCATACTTATAGTTATGTATTCGGTCTCAAAGATGTTCAAAGCAACTGTCTTTTGCTTCTTAATCATCCAGGATATCGTAGCAGAATCCAAAGAGAACCAACACTCAGAGGTGCTCTTACAATCCTCCACACTGCGTGTGGAGTCAACATTCAAATAATCATGGAGCTTCACATTTTTGGAAGTGTATCTCAATCGATGAGAGATTGTGACCCAAAGATATCTCAGAATATTCATGGCACCAATCCAGTCAGTCTCAACCATATATCAGCTCAACATGCTAACTTCAAAACATATATCTAGGAGGGAGTTCACCAAGAACATCAATGGCACAATGAATTTATGAAACTCAGAGGCATTTCCAAAATTAGGTCTGACATCCCTACGACATAACTTCTAAAAGTTAAGCTCCATTGAGGTAGTCATGGCCTTGCAGATCACCATTCCAAATCCTGAATTCATCTCCATCTTACATTTGGAAATTAGAGGGTCTGCACTTGACAGAAAGAGGTAATGCTGAGAAGGTACGAGTATGAGAGATCTATCATCTGAAACCTTCAAGCAAAAGTTCCGATCGACTTCACTCCTACTGAATCTCAACTTCATCACACATCTATCAATCCTCTCATATCAAGCCTAGTAGGTTAGCTCTAAATGATAAGGAGATTTCTTCAACCTGCACACATGAGATTCATGATCATGAATCTTAAACCCCTTGGGTTGTTTCAAACTTATGGACCTACTACATGAGGGGAATGGTCTGCTAGTAATACTTTCCTTCGGTACATTGTGGACATGTACATTCATACTCTTCTTGAATTGAAACATCCCTCTTACCATCTAACTCACATCTGGTGTGGCTCCATAATAAGCAGACATCTAATGCTATAAACAACATGTCAACTAATATGGTTCCTAGTTGACTTCCTACAGCTTGGTATAAATTTCCAACCCTAAACCCATGAGTAAAATAATCTTTGAAAATTTAATTTTCAAACACATGCCTTTCCATCGATGAATGCCACCTTGAAACCTTTGACTTCCATTATCGAAATGGACATGAGGTTCCTCTTGTAATTAAGGACATAAAGAGCTTATTTTAAATGAATCAAGTTACCCTCATTCAATAGATAGGTAACATTCCCTACACCCTTTCCACGGTAGGTGGCACTAACTCATTGTATAGTCCCATGATTGTTTCCATCTCTACCAAATTAGAGAGTGCAACCTCTATCTAATGAAGTGCCTTGAAGTACTACAATCAATAAGATAGATTCCAAAAGAGTGTGGAGGAGAGGGCCAATATAATACAATTCTTCTTTATCTTATTAAAAACAACATTTGATTCTTCATACGTGGGGTTCCTTTATTTCGTTGAATATTTATCTATTTCCTTGATGACCTACATTTCCTTTTATTCCTCCGATCATTGAATATGTCCCTATAATTATTGTTATCATCATTAAGTGATGTGACACTACCTTCGGGCACTCCTTCCCATAACGGTCGAGCTTATTGCAAGTAGGGAATCTGCCTTTCCTTCCGCCCTTATATCCAAACTTCCTAATGAAGTGATCTTAAGGTAGGCCATCACAAGATTCTGCTCCACTATTTTGATAATATTCTCTGCTTCGACTTCACCTTTGGTGAATTTGAAGAGGGATGATGAATTCATTAAGCCTTTTGTCCTTTCCCAACTTCCTTCATTGATTTCTCTTTCACTCTTGCTTGGGCCTTTTCTTCACCTTAGTTGTGATACCATTTTAATTTAAGGTACATTCTATGCTTAGAGCAATTTATTTCAATTTTCATAGTTAGGTCAATATCTTTTCTAGGTTAGCAATAACATCAGCATAATAGTAAATTGCAGATAGAACATAAACATAAATCACAAAAGACAAGCCATGACAAGAGGATATAATATGTGGCACTAACCAGGGATAAACCCCAATGTGGGAAAACCCTTGATCAATTCTTCTTATATGTTCTTCAATAGTTCAGCAGAGAGAGAGAGAGAGAGTGAGAGAGAGAGAGAGAGAGAGTACATGTACAACAAATGTCAATACTTTGTGACTTATCTAAATAATTGCAGAGATCATCTCTAGGAAGATGATACATGATGTAACTAAACTCAGTTGAAGACATGGTGCTTCAACTCATTCTCCAAGGTGACTCCATCACTATGCTGCACCTATCATACATGTTGCACCTCATCATCATGTTGCACCTCACTATGTTGCGCCCATCATCACTATGTTGCATGGCATCATGCTTCACTAATCATGACTGTACCCATCACTACACTCAATGCATACTCCAATGTATCATCATAGTGCACCGCTCTCATTAAGTTTCTCTTCATCACAAGCTCCCATCACCGGCTGCACTCATCATTATGCTGCACTACAATGTTGTCTCTAACACCATGCCACATCCAACTTCTACATCTAGATATGTAGCTTCATCCATTCAGTGTATCTAAAAACATTGCATCAATCATGTAGTATCCAACCATTATGTTGCATCTCCTAGAATGTTGTCCACCTCTTGCATAAGAAGGGACAGTACTTCTGTCATGTTGCCACACTCCCTTAGCTACTAGCTATGGCCTATGGCCTATCCTAGTAGCAAGATAAGCTATGATCCCATAGTCCTAGGATAAGCACAAGGCTTTCATCAACATGTGGCCCACTGAAATACAATGTTGATATGTGTGCTATTGGAGCTTCTTCTCATCAAGGTATGGATGTTTCTCGTTGTTTTAGCAGTTTCTTTAGCCAATGTAGTATAGCCCTTCTAAATTGCTCATGAGAACCTCTTGTGAAAACATATAGGATCTCCTCATAAAACATCTGAATAGACCTCTCCCTTCAACGTGGCTATCCTTTAGGCCTACGGCCAAGATGTGCACCTAAAATAAATTCGTAGGACTGTTAACAATGTCTCTTTCTTACAACTGATAGGTGGCATGGAAGACTACAACTAGTGTTTCATTTCAGGCTTCTCTCAATAGTGTATGGAGGCGTCTCTGCTACGTTGAGGAGGCTTCTTTAAGGACAGAGACATATTCGATATCTATGATGACAAGACTTCCGGCTAGGGCACCATAGGACTTTGCATTAGGGTTGCATGTATATGCCTCCTTCACCATGCTAGATCTCCAGCTTGAACTATGGCTAGGCATCATGAACTATGGCTAAGTCTCCTTGATTTAATGGAGGTTAGATAACCTTCTTTATGACTATGACTAGGGCAGTATTAGATGTCTTCTTGACTGTGGCTAGGGCTCCTTGTTTAGTCTCCTTCCCTCCTTCGTCTAGGGCTTCCTCCTCTTAGACTTCTCTTCCACTAAAACCAAAAAAAAGTGGAGAGAAATCAATAGAGAAGTGTGTCAAAATGACTTGCAAGGCACTTGTATTTATACAAAAACATGTAGCACAAATGGGGGCAGCTTGGTTGCTGGAGGACCTTGACGAATTGTCCCATAACACAGATAAATTCATATCTCCATGAATACTTAGGGGAATCAGATAACCTTTAGATCAATCCTACACTTCTCAATGAGAAGAGTCTAAGAAAAATATCATCTTCCAAAAATAAGATGACCCACATGGAGTTTCGCCCCAGTTGCCAATTTTAACAAAAATCCTTGTAAATTTCAAAGTGGGACATTTTATGATTTTCTTACTTGATTCTAATTATTTTTTTACCATTTAATGATGAACATTTACCTTATGAAATGAAAATAATGAGATATTTTCAACAAATTTTCTCACTTCCTTGTATTAAAAAAAATCGCAACGAACAAGAAAATATTATGTTCTTGAGTATATTTACTACTAATAAAATTAGTGTTGATCCCAAAGTTATTTTAAATTATTTAAATTATGCTAAAGTAGAAAATCAACAACCAATTATTCAATTTGAAAATATCAACAACAATAATTCTTCTAACATCACGCTTCCTATAGCTAATTCTTGTGATTTTCTTGATGCTCTCAATTGCTTTTAGCCACATAACTTAGACCATACAAATTTGAATTCTTAAGAATATAAATTTAGTCAATTACAAAACATTCTTGAGATTATTTCAGGTAATTTTAAATCTTATTTATGTGCTAAAAATAATAGTGACAAAATATAATTCAAAACTCATGAATCATTTAGTCATTACAATGATCATTTTAATAGAAGGGAGGAATTTCATCTCATCTATTTGAATAGTCATTATGCCGCATACCCTGATCATTTTGTTGGTTTGTTTAATGATTATTTAATAGTCCCTCTATCAAAAAAGTATTTTCTAGAAAACAAGGGAGCTATTATAAATCTATTAAATGAAGAATTGCCTTCCACTTTGGATCAGAATAGTGAATCACTCAACGCTTTTGAGGTTTTCCATCTATCCCCATTTGATTATTCTTCTTGTTACAATTTATCTTTTACAAATAAATATGTCGAATCCATGTAATTTGAGGATTGAGAATATTGAGACACTTCACCCTTGAGTGATGGCTATATCAAATTCTCATTAGAATCTAATTTAGAGGTAGTCCTCATAAATTCTTATTTTCAAACTTCTAATCATTTTAATGATCTCAATTTTCAACAATCTATTATGATGTATGATTCATATGATGATCAAGTTCTGAATTTAAGTCATGATCAGGAAATTTTTACACAAGTAAATGCGATAGCCAATTCTCATTGTACTATCTTACCTACTACTTGTAAAAGTAAAACTCTTATAAATAGATCCTTAACAAATCCTAATAGAGTAAAAGCTATTGATTCTTCAATTTTAGATACTAACAATTTTCCATAGGTCATACTATTCAAAAATACATCTTTAGAACTTAACTTTTTACCCTCCCTCTCTTTGAATTTTCTCAAAATATTAAAAAATGCCATCCATACTTCCATGATTGATTTGCAATATGCTTGGAGGAAACTCTTCAAAAGAGAATTCCTATATGAGAATAAGAGTACAATGTTGGAAATACTAAGAGGACTTGTGAATTAGTGTTTATTAGAAATTAGCGCTTTGTTAAAAAAATTCATAGTATTAGTTATTCTTTAGCATTATTGTTATTATTCTTCAATAGATATAAAACACATTACGCAACACCAAACAACAATGCAGAAAGATAAGATAGTAGACATAATATTTTTAGGTGGAAAATTCCCTCGACCTCGAAACCATTGAATGATTCTTATTAATTATATTATTCTTCTCCTTAAAAGAAAAATTCATTACATCAAGTTCTTAGTCAGAATTCAAGGAGGTAAAAACCCCCTAATTTACAACTTACAACATATAGGACCATACTACACCCTAATATCATGTTGCAACTAGAAGGATGCCCCATTTCCTAATTCCTAGTAAGTCAGTCCACAACTTGTGGAGTGCCCCAACACTCTGTTTACCATTTTCTTAGGAAGAATGCTTCATCGCCCTATAATCTATCATGGACTAATTTATCATCCACAAATGAAGGAATTCCACAACACCTTATTTAGGCCACAACTTGCCTTAGCACCACCTTACCACCCTGCCTTAGCACCACCCTACCACTCTTAAGAATTATGTGGCCACTACTTGCCCAATCACCTACCTTGCACCACCTGCCACTCAAATAGAAAGGAGGACCATTTTTCATAATTTTCACGCTCTATAGAGTTGTGCTATCCTACCAAAACCTCCTGCACAAATCTCACCACTAGCAAATCGATTGGGTGAACAAACAATGCACATCATTCACCACTCCCCATCACTCATAACTAAAAATCACTCACTATCACTACTCATGTAGGCCATTTTACATCTCAATTGAACTATTGCATTTCACAATCAATGGTCATTTCCTAAGCTAATCACTTGACCAAATCAATTAATATACAACGATCATTATACCACACTACTCATGTAAGGATAAGCATCATATGATCATGAAGTAGTCAACTACATCACTTCACTTCACTATACCAAAATTCTCATCATATTGCAAGAATCTAGCAATTCTATCAAATTATGGCACAAACCAAGGTACCTCAGGTCATCCCTATGGCCTCCGTGTAAGGTTTTCAAACTTAACCCAAGGAGGGATACCAACATATGTCGAATTATTTTTTCTTAGATAGTCAATTACTTGGAAATCAATGTGAAAGAAATTTGTCACATACCCAATCTAACAATTTTACGTAAATGTTGTCACGTCACATCAATTAGCCAATATACAACGTGCTTGTCAACACAAGAATATTTTCATCACAAGTACATTCCCAAAAGACATATGCCATTGTTTTACTCTTTTCAAGGTCAATATATCATATCAATAGATAAGTGTCAAAGTCAATATATCGTGTCAATGTCAATATATATCACTCTACGATATTTTATATCACTTTCGTAGTCATAGTCATGTCATTGCCTTCTATTGCACTTTGTGGAAACTATTGTTAAATACATAAGGTTAGTGTACCATTAGTTCTAGATATCAATACCAAACCATATTGTAAAATAAATTTTCACGTCAAATAATATCATCAATGTATTGTACTTATGCCATGTAAAATAATCTCATCAACTTATTGTACATTTATCAAGGATACTACTATGCCAAAGTAAAGATATTAAAAGGTCTATGTCAAGTATAATGTCATTCTAAACAATAGGTGAGATCTTATCATTGTTTACATTGTTATACTAATATTGTTAACAAGTGTTTATTCATTAAAGGTCTTTATTTTATTACAAGGATCAAGACTAAATATCAATATATCAAATGCATATTATGGTGTCACTCTTATCTAGTTGAGAATTGAAATGAGAGGGTTTTGGACAAGGTGCTAAATCAATTATTAGCTTAGTGCATTTGAATCTTGAAGTTACTTATTAATGCATGGTGATATTGCTATCATTGTCTTATAGTGAAATTAAACGTTATATATTAAGAATGTAACTTCTCACAAAGATATATTTCCATATGTCACCTTCTAATCTATATGTCTAGAAGGTTACTGAAGCCACTTTTGTCGTTTTCTACAACTGAGGGAAAATGATTTAACTCTTCCTAAATGGGGTCCTAAGACTGTATTCAATCCCTTCCAAAATGTCACGTTACCAAGTGTTATCTTATTGAAGGAATCCATTAGGTCATCTTGGTCTCAAATATAAGATATTTACGTTTATAGGTTTCCACTACACTGTGATACCAACACTTGTTAATTATGAACAGCTAAAATGATAACCTTGAGGTTGCAAGGATAACAAAGGAAAATCCAAGCCTTTATTGAGTGTATATGTCCAAAAGTATCAAGACCTCACACTTATTTGATGTCCCAAAAGAGTGACTTTAAATACCAAATTCAATGTGTATTTTGCTACTGTTAAACACTCATGGGCAGCAAAGGAATCTGAAGGATGAAACATGACAGAATACATTTTCATTAACAAGAGATATACATTTATAGTACATAGTTTGACTATTGTGTTTCACATCCCAAGGTATCTTAGACTTCCTTTTGTCTATTTTGCTTCCACACTAACCCATTGAGGATTAGGTGCCCAACATTCCCTCGCTTAATCCGAACGGTTATGTATGAGTCCAAGAAGAGAGTTATAATACAAAATGTGCAAAAATGAATGGTAGCACTAAGCTGAATGTGCTCTTTAAAATGTTGGTATAAAGGGCAGTGGTTTAAGGATGACCACCAACAATGGAACGCTTTGTGGAGTTCCTGAAACTCTTCCAAAACTGGCAAGAAGCTGAAGTCTTCTGCTAGAGGAAGTGCTCCTATTGTTTTGAGGAGGGAAACCTTCAACCATGAAAGGGAGGTCTCACCCTGCATAAAAAGGGAGAACTTCAACCTGAAAAGGGAAGTCTCAACCTGTGATGGTTTAAGGATGACCAAAAACTCTAGATTGCTTAATGAAATTCCTAGAACTCTTCCAAATCTCGAAAGAGGGTGAAGTCTTCTACTAGAGGAAGTGTCCCAGATTACCAACTAAAGGCATGGTGAGGGGCATCTTTGTCTCTAGCTACAACTTTGAATCTGGTGTGACAGGTTGTGGCTCAAGCTCGCTTGATGTGGCTTTGAAGCTTATAGATGACCATGATTTCCGCCCCTGTCAGATACAAGTTGAGATGATGGAGAAAACTCTACTGCAAGACTATTCAATACTCTGGATCAAGTTTTGATATGTGATTGGAATATCTTCTTGGTTGTTGATGCCCATTGCCAATAAGAGATCCATCCAAGATGAATATTTTCTCTTGCAGGACGTTTGTTTCTGAAGCATCTGCTTGAAGAATGACTTGTTTTATGATAGTTATTACATGGATGAAGATCAAAACAGTGATATTTTAGATGGCCAGCTCGGTCACAGTGTTGGCATTTCACAATTTGTTGTTGTTGTTGTTTCTGTGGAAGAGGGGCAGAATCTGGAACAGCTGGAGGTGAAATTTCATGAAGGAATCTAACACTCTGAAATTGAATGGGCTTTGAGTAGTTTGGAATATGAAAGGACAAGTCCTTGTTATATCCAAGACTAGTTCTATGCTTGTTGTGGACAAGCTGTTACAAAGGTCTGATGATGGGCTTGGGAAGTGCAGACTAAGTTTATGCAACTACATGTACAACTGATACTTTATGGGAGTCTATTTCAATATTCTGAATAGAAACAGGTTTAGAATGACTCCTCTGTTCTAATTCTTCTTGCTGTAACTGAGATTCGAGCTGCAAAAAATCAATTTTCTCTTGTGCATTTTGTAGATAAACCTAAATGGCTGTGAGAGAAACTTTGCTAACTTTTTATGTACCATGAGTGGTAGACGATATCAAAGTTTTGAGGAACTCTAACACTTCACTGATTCTGGCCATTTTTTCTTCAATGTCACATTTACACCTTAAAAATTGATCACAACTACTACTCAATGCCAAAAAGTAATACCCACTCATAGTACACAACAATATCCTATATAAATGTCAACAAATGATCAATGTGCAACTAGAAAGCATCAATTACAATCCATTAGATAAAAAAATAAGAGTTTACTCATGACCAGCATTATGTTTTGATAATACAACTGATAAAACTTTTCTCCATAAAAAATTACAATCAGCCCACCAAACTCTTTATGCAGCAGTCGAATGAAGGAATCAATGCACTATAATGTAGACAAAAACTATTATGAGTTTTAAATACAATGCCACACTGGGGCAGCAACAACTACAAACTTGCTTGGATCCTTCAAATAGTAGAAAGAGTTGTCACAGTAGAAATACCAACAGTAAAGTTCTTTATTAGATCATCCTCTCTGAGATCAAGAACTTCAGCATTAAATATCGATCAATTGTTTTAGATAGACTGCACAATTCACTTGAAGTTCAAAGATGAAGTTCAAATCAGTTGTTTGACCCAAAATTATCAACACCAATAAAAGCTATGATATCACTACTGACAGAGGGATAAAGAGACCATGATGGTCTCAAATAATTTGTGTAACTCAGCAACCCCTTCCAGCTCAGGTACTCCCTTGATTCAGCCAAGAAAGAGTCCACGCAGAGGTATATTTACTCCAGCAAATCAACTATAGTATGAGTGTGTCACCCACATGGTGAATAGAGGAGTATTGTGATGTCAATATAGAGGGAACTTAGCTTCTGAATCTCCCACAGACCCACGCACGAGCCAAGTGATTAATACGCAACCTAGGGAATGAACACTTGTCCTAAATCAAGAAAGAGCTCATATTAAACCAAAAAACATCTTCGACTTCAAAAAATTCATAAGAAAATAATACTTCACCTTGATAAATACAAACACCTTATAATAGTTTTACCCTAATCCGCAAAGATAGGCAGCAACACATAATGAACCCAATTTCAAACCACAAGAAATCTTTTTCATTGACGTGGTTGATTCCACAACACTCGTTTCATCCGATTCGTCTACATTTTGATCTCTGCAAGAGTAACATTTTTGATCCACTTCTTCTTCATTTGTTAGCTCCTTCAAAATGAGAACTTATTTTTTCCACTATTTTGGGTTTCAACTACTGCTCAAACGTTGTTTTGTAGTGTCGATCACAACATCCCTTCTCTTCTGCTCTTTCTTTTCTTGTAATTTTTTTTTTTGTTACATATGATCAGATATCTCATTAACTCACAAACAAAATTTACAGAAATAAAGGGACCTGGGATTATCTTTAGTAAGGAGGCTTTGATATATCATCCATACAAATAAGATATTCCAACAAGGCACTCTTCAAAAGCATAGGCTCCAAATATTTGCGTACTCATCTTTCTTTTCCATAGTGAATGTACAATGTTTTCTTGACAAGTAGCTACAACAGTGAGTCTCAAATCTGATAGGCTCCATTAATTCCATATTTCATACAACGGTCAACCACAACCCAAATAGTTAGGAACTCATCCCCCAAGACTCATTGAATGTGAAGGAAGATTATAAGGAATGCCAAGCCCACGTGCAAGGGTGTAAATCTATTTGGGGAGAAGTCCACAACCCACTAAAATATTCTGAACTTGTCCCACATAAATTGATCCTTCATTTGATAATAAATACCATGTCCTCTAACACCAAACTAATCCTCCAAGAGTGATAGAACTTCAGCCAATGTGCAGGCCTCTCTGATAGTGGAAAACTCGACCCTTTGGTAAGCAGAACTCAGACCATAGAAAATGATGGCACTAATGGAATAGAGGGTGACCTTCTTGGATTGGAAAATTTGAGCCAGTAAATTACAGGAATACTCTGCCTCCTTGGTGAAGGAAAAATCAGCTTCTTCCTTGTCACAATAATTTCTGAAGATGCTCACACAATTTGGCCTTTAAAAACATATTTTCCATGTTTCAACCAAACTCAACATCGTGGAAGCTTTAATGCACAGTCTTTCACACTAGTTTTCAACCACGCAAGCGTACACCATATCACAGTCAAGCCATTCCAACACAGTGATAATTATCGATTCCAACATAGCTTCATATGTAAAAGTTCAACACCAATGATAGTGAAATTCGGTATGGATTGTCTTCAATGCGTAGATGCTCACACAATTTGGCCTTTAAAAACATATTTTCCATGTTTCAACCAAACTCAACATCGTGGAAGTTTTAATGCACAGTCTTTCACACTAGTTTTCAACCACGCAAGCGTACACCATATCATAGTCAAGCCATTCCAACACAGTGATAATTATCGATTCCAACATAGCTTCATATGTAAAAGTTCAACACCAATGATTGTCTGAAATTCGGTATGGACAGAGAACAAAATTTAATGACAAGAAACTATTAGGAGAGTTACCAATGTAGAAATCTAAATTTGGGAGCATCAATAAAGCAGTAATTGTGGAGGCAGATTATGAGAAGATGATGAAAGAGTCATAGAGCAAAGACAACATTATTTCCCATTGGGATATTGGTCTCAATAAGAAGCACATAGCATACTTTGTCTTCCCAAAAGAGGATAATGAATTGTGTTTGGTACACGGTGATGAGTTGTGTTTGCATTACTTTGGGGATGCATTGCAGTCAGAGAAGAATATGAGATCAGCATAAAAACATATTAAACACAGTTCTGAAAAATGCTCTATTATGACAAATGCAGTCAAATGGTAGAGGTGAGAAGCACGGCCTAGGAGGAGAGGCATTTCAATATCAATAGACAATTCTCAGGAGGTAGTGCTTGACAATATAGGAATAGTAATGAATACTGGATTATATGAAACGACATCAGGGCAGTGCAACATTATATGTATTGGGATTATAAAAAATCGGTCAGAGAAGAGTAGATACAGGCAATGGTATTAACAAGTTGTAGCTAAAATTTAGCTGTGGAAATATTCATGAGAAAATATTCATGAAATTCATGGCAGAAATAACTTGCACAGAAAGGCCATAAAACTAATGGCTCAAATTAATTATGCAGGGAAAGAATACGCCTACTCTGATACCATTTTAAACACTCATGGGTAGCAAAGGAATCAGAAGGATAAAACATGAGAGAATACATTTTTATTAACAAGAGATATGCATTTATAGTACATAGTTTGACGGTTGAGTTTCACATCCCAAGGTCTCTTGGACTTCCTTTTGTGTATTCTGCTTCCACACTAACCCATTGAGGATTAGGTGTCCAACAGCTACCTTATGCCATCGTTGGTCTTGTGAGTCATTGTACCACATAATATAATGTTAATTTCATTTAGAATTATATATAAGGTCTACAATCATCGATTATTTTTTCACCAAAAATATTGAATCCAAATCCCCAAAAAAAAATTAATAATAATAAATAAATAAATAAATAATCGAGAAACTATCATAGACACAGTCCCTTCCTTCCCCTATAATAGATTAATCCAAGGAAAACAAGGCTTTTGTCCAACAATTTTATGGTCTACATAGATGAGCCTTGAATGAGGAGTAAAATTCTTGAACAATACTTTCTCAAAATTCCAAATGTATCCCTTGAAAAATCCAAAGTCTTCCTTAGGTTCCTTCTATGTCCCTTTCTTCATTGTTCTCCATACACCCAAATAATTCTGAGAGAATATCATCAAATGGATGAATTAAGAATGTTACGGCGTGATGCTTAGATTAGGTCTTATGTTATAGTGTTACGTTAGGATAATTAGGGGTTATTTAAAGATAGATGATCGAGAAGATTAGGGATTTAAACACCTTTCTTTTTATTTTAATCTTTCTTATCTTATTTAATAAAATTACTAATTATTTACCTTTATCCATAAGTTAAATTAATTCAGAAGAAGTTTTAGTCTTGGGAGTTATGAGTATTGCTTCATATGTGTAATATCATGATGATACCAATAAGGAGCCCTTATGCCTAATTTTTGAATGCCCACAAGAAATGAAATTATGCGATGCCACTATTCCATGCGGTTTAGCTCATAAATTGGGGTAACCAATTTCAAAGGCGAATATCTATCAAACAAGGAGACCTCTTAGGGAAAATTACATACCACCAGAAACATATTTCCAAGAGGAATCCATTGACATGGATTTCCAAGTCAAACTCAATGTTTATACCCTTCAAACACATCTGAGAAAGTGAGGGTATACACTTAGTCCATGCAACTTGTTAGAAAATTATATATTACGGAGCAATGGAACACATAAAATGTTGCAAAAATATAAACACATAAAACACAGAAAACAAGAAAGACACAAACATACATGGTTCACCCAGTTTAGGCTACGTCCACCCCAAACAACTAGTCCTTCCTTTCTATTATCTAGCAAAATGAAGAGACACAACCTACAGTAGATCCACTGTAATATCCTTTGTTTTCTCTCACAGTCTCACCTCTCTGTTTATCGCTTGGAGAATACACAAATACTACACAGACTCAATACAATGCCCTCATACAAAGAGAGGGTTTTCCTTCTAAGGGAAAAAAACCCTAAACTAAGCATAACTTCTACCGTGAGATCATTAGCCTAATGAAAGGCCCAAATTGACTAGAAATTACTATACCTTTACAAGGCAATTTTAACTCAGTTTTTAGCTTCAAGAGCACTACCCCTAAGCCCCCGCCAAGGGACCTCTGGCCCCCAGACACCCAAACTGGGGGGATTGGCCCCCTCGAACCCCCGCGGGGGGTACAAGTCCCCCAGCACCCCCTCCCCCCACATGGAGGGGTGTACAAACTTCCTAGTGCATACATCCAGCTGAAACAAAGACCTCTGAATAATCATGCTCCACACACAACACAACTTAAACCATAGGATGTGGGTTTTCAACCATCCATGCCAACTTGATGTAATCCAACTTTTACTAAGAAGAATTCAATAAACATTTGACATCAATGACTAGGCTTTTTTCATTATAATGAAACCTAGTCAACTCCATGGATTGTAAACAATAATAACACCATCCAAAAATATCCTCGTTTGTCATTCATGGAAAAACTTGTACTCCTTCTCCTAGTACAACCCTCCCTAACTTCATTCTTTCATCTACTTCCCATAATTTCAATCTTTTTCTCATGATTTCTCTCCCACTTTGACATCAATGACAAAGGGTAACTCCCCATGACAATGTGCATGCTTCATGTGGACCTATCATATACCCATGATCCCCCAAACAAGAATCGTTCTTTTAATAATTTATTAATGGTGATCCTTGTGGACCTGTAGCCTGAATGTGCCCCACCTCACGAGAAGCCTTCCTCTGACACTTGTGATTCTTATGAATCTGCAATCCTTTAATTGTTCTTCTCCCTGAGAACCTATTACACATCCATCTTGAAGCTTTTATTATGTTCATATTGTCTATCTATGATAGGTAGACCTATGCCACACACTTCTGCATAGGCTCCCCCTTTTCAAGATTCAATGAGTTCAAAGTATGTATCTTTTCAAAATGGTGTGTCTCTCAATGGATTATCTTTAATCAGGTCATCATTTGAAGAAATTGTTGATCCCTCATGACCTTGCACTTTCATGAATCCTAGAAGCATAACTAATGAGGAAGGAAACATCTAGTCCTAGGAAACTTATATGAAGAAAGGAAATATCTAAATAATGTATTTAGCTTTTTCTTCTTTCACAACTCACAACAAAAGAGGCAAGCTCTGAATATGTATTTGTAAATGTCTTTGAAAGGTTATCAAGCCTCACGATAAAGCAAGTGAATGTAAGAGTATTTTATCTTATCTTGTGTGATTGTGTTTGATTCATGAATTCTGAGAAAATTTTGTAAGATATAGCTAACAGGTTAGGCTTAGAGAGGATCACCTTTGATTAAATTACAGATAATATCACAAACCCTAGGATTTGGGTTTTCAACCATCCGTGCCAACTTGATGTAATCCAAAAAATATGTGTAAATGATTTACTTTCGTAATTTTATGAAATTGATTATGATGATGTTATTTTTTGTATTGATGTAGCTTAATTTTGAGCATCACTACTAGAAAATTAGAGACAAAAACAAAGCGTTTGGCTCCTACCAATTTTATGTATCTGAAGCTTTTGGTTTTTAAAGCATTAAAGTGGCTAATTAAATAAATGTTTTGTGGAAAATTAATAATACAAACAACATTTGCAACTGTGGAAGGGAAAAAAATTGTTTAAGAAGTTCATGAGTTGGAAAAAATAAGCCTAGCTCATTGTGAGAACCTTACTTCAGTGCATTTTAAAACTCGTTATTTGGAAATATGTTTAGTTGGGGTAGATTTGTTTCATGACAATTGGTGTGGATTTTTTTTAGTCATCTTTTCCCATCCGAGGACATCAACTCGGAGGCTTTTGTGTGGATGACGATTTCAGGATTGAGAATATTGAGACACTTCCAAATTCTCATTAGAATCCAATTTAGAGGTAGTCCTCATAAACTCTTATTTTCAAACTTCTAATAATTTTAATGATCTCAATTTTCAACAATATATTACAATGTATATTCTTATTATGATCAAGTTCTGAATTTAAGTCATGATCATGGAATTTTTACATAAGTAAATGTGATAACCAATTCTCATTGTACTATCTTATCTACTACTTGTAAAAATACAACGCTTATAAATAGATACTTAACAAATCCTAACAATATAGTAAAAAGTATTCATTCTTCAATTTTAGATACTAACAATTTTCCATAGGTCATACTATTCAAAAATACATCTTTAGAACTTAACTTGTTACCCTCCCTCTCTTTGAATTTTCTCAAACTATTAGAAAATGCCATCGTTACGTCCATGATTGATTTGCAATATGCTTGGAGGAAACTCTTCAAAAGAGAATTCCTATAAATAAATGTATTTTCATGAATTTGTTTGAAATAGATATACATATTTGGTTTCATTTTATTAGATTACTAATAATTTTATTATTGTCACTAATTTTTGGTATGCACATATAAGTATGAATAAAATACCTTCATTAGCTCCATTGGAAATATCATTTTACTTAGTTTTAGTCTTCCTTCTTATATTAGTATAAAAGTACGATGTTGGAAATGCTAAGAGGACTTGTGAATTAGTGTTTATTAGAAATTAGCACTTTGTTAAAAACAAATCATAGCATTAGTTATTCTTTAGCATTATTCTTATTATTCTTCAATATATATAAAATGCATTACACAACACCATACAAAAATGCAGAAAGATAAGATAGTAGACATAATATTTTTAGGTAGAAAACTCCCTCCACTTCGAAAACCATTGAATGCTTGTTATTAATTATCTTATTCTTCTCCTCAAAAGAAGAATTCATTACATCAAGTTCTTAGTCACAACTCAAGGAGGCCACAACCCCCTAATTTACAAGTTACAACACACAGGACCCTACTACACCCTAAAATCATGTTGCAACCGAAAGCACACCCCAATTCCTAATTCCTGGTAAGTCAATCCACAACTTGAGGAGTGCCCCAACACTTTCTTTACCATTTTTTTAAGAATAATGTTTCATCGCCCTATAATTTATCATGCACTAATTTATAAGCCACAACTAAAAGAATTCCATAACACCTTATTTAGGCCACGACTTGCCTTAGCACCACCCCAACACCCTGCCTTAGCACCACCCTACTACCCTTAAGAATTATGTGGCCACTACTTGCCCAATCACCTAGCTTGCACCAGCTCCCATTCAAATAGAAAGGAGGACCATGTTTCATAATTTTCACACTCTATAGAGTTGTGTTATGCTACCAAAAACTCCTACACAAAGCTCACCACTAGAAAATTGATTGAGTGAACAAACAATTCACATCACTCACCACTCCCCAACACTCACAATTGCAAATCACTCAATGTCACTACTCATGTAGACCATTTCAAATCTCAATTGAACAATTTCATTTTATAATTAATGGTCATTTATTAAACTAATAACTTGACCAAATCAAGTAATTTGCAGTGGTCACTGTACCACACTACTCATGTAAGGATAATCATCATATGATCATGAAGTAGTCAACCACATCACTTCACTTCACTATACCAAACTACTCATCATATTGCAAGCATCTAGCACTTCTATCAAATTATGGCACAAACCTAGGTGCCTGAGGTCATCCCTATGACCTCCGTGGAAAGTTTTCAAACTTAGCCCAAGGATGGTTACCAACATATGTCTAATTATTGTTTCTTAGATATCCAATTACTTGGATCCATCATCACCCGCTTCAATCAATGTGAAAGGAATTTGTCACATACCCAATGTAACATTTTTATATAAATGTTGTCACATCACATCGATTAGCCAAGATACAACATTATTGTTACGACAAGAATCTTGCTCATCACAAGTGCATTCCCAAAAGACATTTGCCATTGTTTTTCTCTTTTCAAGGTCAATATATCATATCAATGGATAAGTGTCAACCTGTTGTCCTAAATTTTAGGTCAAAGTCAATATATCATGTCAATGTCAATATATATCACTCTATGACATTTTATATCACTTTCATAGTCATAGTCAATTTCATTGTCTTCTATTTCACTTTGAGAAAACTATTGCTACATACATAAGGCTAGTATATCATTAGTTCTAGATATTAATCCCAAACCATATTGTAATGCATTTTTTCAAGTCAAATAATATCATCAATGTATTGCACTTATGCCAAGTCAAATAATCTCACCAACTTATTGTACATGTATCAAGGATACTACTATGCCAAAGTAAAGACAATAAAAGGTCTATGTCAAGTATAATGTCATTCTAAACAATATGTGAGATCTTATCATTGTTTACATTGTTATACTAGGATTGTTAACAAATTTTTATTCATTAAAGTTCATTGTATTATTAGAAGAGTCAAGACTAAATATCAATATACCAAATGCATATTATGGTGTCGCTCTTATCTAGTTAAGAATTGAAATGACAGGTTTTTGGACAAGGTGCTAAATCAATTATTGGATTAGTGCATCTGAATCTTGAAATTACTCATTGATTCATGATGATATTGCAATCATTGTCTTATAGTGAAATTCAACGTCATATATTAACAATGGAACCTCTCACAAAGATATCTTTCCATATGTCACTTTCTAATCTATATGTCTAGAAGGTTACTTAAGCCACTTTTTTTCATTTTCTGAAAGTGACGGAAAATGATTTAACTCTTCCTAAATGAGGTCCTAAGATTGTATTCAATCCCTTCCAACATGTCACATTACCAAGTGTTATCTTATTGAAGGAATTCATAAGGTCCTGTTGGTCTCAAATATAAGAGATTTATGTTTATATGTTTCCACTGCACTGTGATACCAACACTTGTTAATTCTGAATCACTGAAATAATAACATTGAGGCTCCAAGGATAACAAAGGAAAATCCAAGCCTTTATCAAGTGTATATGTCCGAAAGTATCAAGATATCACACTTATTTGATGTCCCAAAAGAGTGCCTTTGAAGACCAAATTTAATGTGTATTTTGTTACCTCATGCAATCCTTGGTCTTGAGAGTTGTTGCACCACATAATATAACATTATTTTCATTTAGAATGATATCTAAGGTCTAAAATCCTTGATTAGTTTTCACCAAATATAGAGAATCCAAATCCCAAAAAAAAAGAAAATTAAACCTAGAAATTGTAATAGATATAGTCCCTTCCTTCCCCTATAATATATTAATCCAAGGAAAATAAGGCTTTTGTCTAACAATTTTATGGTTTACATAGATGTTCCTTGAATGAGGAGTAAAATTCTTGAAAAATACTTTCATAAAATTCCGAAATGGATCCCTTGAGAAATCCAAACCCTTCCTTAGGTTCCTTTTGTGTCCCTTTCTTCATTGTTCTCCGTACACCCAAACAATTCTCAGAGAATTTCATGGAATCGATGAGTTAAGAATTTTATGGCATGGTGGTTAGATTAGGTCTTACCTTATAGTGTTAGGTTAGGATAAATAGGGGTTATTTAAATATAGATGTTAGATTAGATTAGGGAGTTAAACACCTTTCTTTGTATTTTAATCGTTGTTATTTTATTTAATAAAATTACTGATTAGTTACCTTTATCCCTAGGTTAACTTAATTAAGAAGAAGTTATCTTTATCCCTAGGTTAACTTAATTAAAGAAAGATACACCATTGCTTAAAAAATCAGCATATGATCACGCACACCACCGAGCAAGAAAACAACCAACAATGTGGAAATGAATCAACAACAAGGACAAAAAACCATTCATGATAGATAAAGAAGTGTGAAAATCCACCCACAACACATCAACACAAGGGAACTGCCAAAATCAACTCCCATCTCAAGCAAGCGAGGCACGAGCTAGATCGAATAATCACATGTCTTTCGGATACCTAGATGCATGTGCATGGTACTTTTGAGTAGATCTTATTATTTGTGTTCTTCTTATGTTTCAGGGATGAAACATGTTTAAGGGGGGTGGAATGTAGTATACCTAGGGGGGATATTGTGGGGTACAGAGGGAGGTATGCAAGGGAATAATGTAATAATGGAATGGGACATAATTAATAAATAAAGTGGTTAACCCGCATCATGTAAGGGACCACAAGTAGTTAGAAATAATGTGATAAGCCCATGCTATTAGATATATTGTATTGAGACACCCTTGGTATTGTATGTATGAATCCTATATAGAGGCTAGAGACACCCCATTGATGGAGATCAAGGACTATTGTATTGGAAATCATATGGCTTGTGGAGTGTTCTCCTTCCTTAAGGAGTGGTTGTATCGTGTTACCCTACCTCAACGATTTTGATATTAATAAAGAGAAGTATTTCTATATTCAGATCTTGTTATTTCTTAGCATATTTCTGTTTTCATATATTTTCAAGTGAGATCTATTACACTTGTCATGACACGAAGTAAAAAGGATCACAAGTGTACCTTATTGATGAGCTAACAATGTGGTATGAATTGAAGTTATTTCAATTTATTTTGAATCTGATGGAAGTTATGTGCTTGGAATAGGAAGCATAGAAAGGCCTAGTTGGGTGGTTCAAATCGACTACAAGAATTAATAACAGTAGAGAAAAGAATTGGAATATGCATTAGTATGTTGGTAAAGCACTAGTTTAGGAACAAGGCCATTGTGAGACACTCGTACCCAACTGTGTCCATTGATTTCCATGAGCATGTTATGATTGGTATGATGATTTTGAAGCATGTATATGCCTTGGTTTTTCTATCTTCCGATTTGAGGAAGACTTGCCAAGGGATGGACTAACCAAGATGGGGGTGTGAGTAGAACTTGGAAGGTGAGTGACTCCACGTAAGGGGTGACCGGATTTCCTAGGGACTATGTAGTAGAGAAGGGAAGGTTACAAATGGAGTTGTTTTGGTCATTAGCATTTTGAAATGGAATCACATACACATTAGGAGTGTGCCCTAAAACAATGAGCAGGGAACTATTCAATGAGAGGAAAAGTTGTGTATGATTATATCGCTGGACATTGGATGCAATTTGACTGTGATAGTGGATTCTGGACTTCCTAGGAAGGAGGTGAATCTTGATATTACTTGAAGTTGGAGGTGTGAGCCTCTCGATTCCCTTATTGCGGATGCAAACATCATTTCTGTCTATTTTCTGGTTGAGAAAATGTGTATATGTGTATATTATTTTAAATGTTGTATCAAGCAAGATTTATAAATCTCCATAGACAGTATGGTTATTTGATGGTTGACACAAATATGTATGTGTATATGTGCATTGTAAATACTGTAATGAGTTGTGTTATAATGCTACAGTAAATTGTTCGTTTCTATTGTTTTAGCAGATGGGAATTATAAATACTGCAATGAGTTTTGTTATAAAGCTCCATGGGTAGTATGTTTTGATTTTAGTAGTCTTGTTGGTTATAAGTGTTGTTGAACATGAAGGAGAGTGTTCCCCCAAGTGGGAGGGTTTTGTAATAGCCCTAGTGAAAATTCCATGTAAAAATATATATGGCCATGGATGATGGGACACGCATTTCGAGCTCAATGGTGGAGGAAACATCCTAGTGGGTGTTGATTTGGTTTATTATGGCTAAGGAAAATAGAAAAGGCAATGGTTAAGGCTTCGGTAAGGCATGAGGTATTTATTGGCATTGCATTTATGAAAATAATGGAAATTAGGAGAAAAGGAATGTGAAAGGTCACATGTTACATGTGAGGACGAAAATGAAGGAAAAATAATGGAAAATGAAGAAGAGAGGCCTCAATAATAAAATGTCTTATGAGGATCAGTGGCTAGGACTTGGTCACTTCATTTTTGGAGATTTTTCATTATTCTCTCTCTCCCCCTCATACTCTTGGATACCCGGAATTTTCTTTGAGGAGTCTTGGCAGGTGTGGCATATTTGGATTTTTGGAGCAAGAAGGCAAAGGAAGAGTAGGAAATTTGATGAAGGCATTCGCATTAGTAGCTACATCAAATTTTCTTACAGGTACTGAGTTGCATGTATGATTTCTTCACTAGTTTTGGCATGCATGGAATATTCATGTGGTTTCTTGATTGTGATCTATCATTGGCATGGAGGATTTCCTAGATCCACATTGGATTGCCTAGCCTTTCCATCTCCGAGATATCCATGGAGATGGTGGGTTTATTTCAATTTTTTTTTTTTGGTTCATTCTCGTGTTTCCTTAGCGTTGGTTGAGTTATTAGTTCTTGCAAGCCTTGGTTGGACAAATGCTCTGGAAGCGTTGTAACAACTTGGGTTAAGTTACTAGTCATGGAATCTTGGTTGGAAAAACTCTCTAGAAGCCCTTGGTGGGTTGAGTTACTATTCCTAGAAGCCATGGTTGGAAAAAGAGTATGGAAGCATGGAAAATGTTGTGGGTTGAGTTACTAGTCCTCCGAGATTGGTTGGAACATGAAATCTCGAAGCCCTCGAAGGCTTGGATGGGGACCAACGTGATGATGGTTTTGTGATGTCCAACTCTGAGGTGGAATCACTATTTGATGGATTGAGGTGAATGGCCTCTAGAAGTCCTCGATGCATTTTGATTGATGTGTTCTATGAGATCGCACGTTCATGCTTGGAATATGGCACAATGGTGAATGGATGAAGAGAGATTTGGCTCAACCATTATATGGTTAGATGAAACATGGTAGTCCCATCTCTCGTTGGTTTAATTCATTAATTAATGAGAAATTCATTCCCTTGATTTTCATGACAAAATGTATTGATGTATATATGGATTTTGATGGCTCATATGTTTATGGTATTTATGTTCCTATTATGCTAGTTATTGGTACATTTTGTGGAAGCAACTATGTATGGATCTCAACATGTTTTTACTTGTACATGAATGGATAATGTGTCTATGACCTAATAGATGACAATGAAACAAATGGCATGAGGGAACAATGGTTCATAGCAATTCTCATATAAGTATGAGATCCCTACACTTAATTATGTTGTTTTCACCTATAGGTTACATGCCAATGATATGTATAATGAATTTTACGTCATGGCTATCAACGATATGGTTAAGGCCTCGTTGAGGTTAGTGCTTTTGCATCATTTTTCCCCTCTACTTTTATTGATTTCAAGCTTTTCTTCCATTTTGGGCAGTGGCCTAGGCTCTTGACCTGAAAAAGTGACTTACATCCCAGGGTCGCTGGGACAAATCTCGTAATTTTGGTCCACAGTCAGTGGCATGTAGGCCTATGAGAGTGACTTTTGATTTCTCATTGCTCGCTTTCCCATAACATGAGAAAGACTATGGCCTAAGAGGTCTAGAACAACACTAGGACCCATAGACATGTTGTGTGAGTGGAAAAATTGTCCATTGAGGGTTTTGTTGATGATGTTAGATGATTTTGTTTGATGTTCCATTGATTCCATTTCCTTAAGGTGACCGAGGAGGTCGAATCATATCATAGTGGCCTCTCGTCATATCTTTACCCTGGCTCATTGGTTGCTTTGGTAGATGTGGGAGGAGGGTGTTACAATCCCTCTTTCACTATTGCTACTAAAGTAGGTGTATGTGCATTACTACTACTAGATACATGGATACATCTGCCTTCAAGTGATTCACATGAACATCTTGATAATGAATGACCTATTTCTTTACATTTGTCACAAAGAAATATCTTACCTTCTAAGTTGCATCGCCTCTCATCGAGGTCTTCTTCTTCACCATCCTTGTTGTGAAGATTACTAGTTTTCTCACATGAAGAAATATCTTCAATCTTTGGAGCATATTTCCTTTTATATGCTTTCTCCTTTCTCTTTCTTTTATTCTTATCGCCAGTAGCTACATCTTCGAGTTCACTACTTGAGAAGAAAGGTTTTTTGGCGTCCTCTTCAGTTGTGTGGCTTTCTCCTCCATACAAACATTGCAATTTTTCTATAATTTCCTTTTTGACTCATAATGCCTCACATTATCAGCATCTCGCTTAGACAACCCTTTCATGATGATTTCCATGGCTTCTGTATTGAACTCATTCTTCTATCCATATATCAAAAATGGCCAAATGTCTTCATTGACTACCATCAAGTAGGATTCCTTTCTCATCTTCCACAGCTCATAGTTTGATCCATTTAAAAATGAAACTCCTTCTGTTGTTAGCCAAACATGACTAGCCATTTTTTTCACTTTGATCTACATTCTATCAATTAAGATATTACTAAAGGAACCTTTCTCTCATATGAATTTTTGGAAACAATGATAATACTAAGACCGGGGTGCTAATTTTAACTTTTATTCCAATTTAGCTTTACTCATTCAAACTTGGCTTCCATTATATGAGAGAAACAACTATCAAACCCTAACAGTAGCCAACTCCCTCCTTTTGTAGAGACTTGCTAAACCTACCAGAAGCACCATCTCAAGCACGAAATTCATGGATTTTTTGCAAGAACCAAGCTACATCTCCTTGGATTTATGCAATCACCAACTTGTAGGAGGCACCAACCCCCAAGCCTTCTCAGACACTGACTAGAGATGGATGCACCAACTTCCTGTATGCAGTCTCCAACCCACACTTAAATAGGAACTAATGTGCTATGTAGATGGAAACTACTCTACCTAATATCAGCTTTGTTTTCCTCAACATCATTTCCTATTCTCGCTCTTCAACAACTCATTATTCTTTCCCCTTTTTGTTAGCATCATACATTTAGTACTCAACCCCTTCTTTTCCATAGGCTCTCTTAGCCTCTCACACAACCACTTAGGCTCTCTCAGCCTCACACAATAACTTTGCCGCACTCTCGGTCTTATCCCTCTACATAGGCACTCTCTTCTTCTCTCTACACCATAGGATGACTTATCCTCTCCTCTGTAGTGCACTCATGCACAAATATAACCACACAACTCACTATAATCAATGTTGCTTCCCACGAGTTACTCAACTACAATCCTAGATTTTGTTTCACTAAAACACTGTGACCAATGTTGTCTCTGTCAGCCATCATTCTTCCATTCACACTACCCAACTGTTCTGTTGCACTTGGAACTCCTTCTTGTTGTTATGTCTGATACATTGCTACTGCGATCATATTAAACATGGAGCATGGCCTTCTGAGAATTTTCTTCTTCTCAACTTGTACCGACGGTATGGCTCTTTATCGCTGAGGACATACTTTTGAATTGTCATTCAAAGAGAAACACGTACCTCGGGCATGGCTCTCCTTCATATAATAAAATATATAGTTGTGAGGTTTTTTTCTTCTTTTAATCCCTTGAAGCATGCATGCAAGACTAGGGATGGCTTGTCTTAGTTCATGAGAGATTCCATTATTTCATCCTATGCAAGTGTGGTCCTATATGTTCATCTAACGAGGATTTAATGCAATTGCCATTACTCATGTGACACCAACCTTACCATGCACATTTACTTAGTTTTCATCTCATTCATCCTTCATATTCCTCTGTATTGTAGTTTGAGAGCTCCACATATCATAACTTTATTAAGGCGATGATAGTAAGTCACGATATTTCGATTGGCCTTTAGCCTATTTTGCTTCACCCCTTATTATTTTACACCATAGAAGCAAGTGTTATGACCGTCGACTTCATACACCTCTGTATTGAAATTTTTTAGCTCGAGATATCTTAAATTTATTAAGGTGATTCTACGAAATCACAAGATTATGATTGGCCTTTAACACCTTTTTCTTCGCCCCTTATTGGTTTATACCATAGCACCAGGTTCTATGATTTGCAGCACATCACTTAGGTACTAAGCCCTCTAGGGTCATCTCAGAGCCTATCTCCTTGTGTTCTTTATCATGGCCATGGTTCTTTAGGATCCACAACCAAACACCAGTCAACATGAGAGCTCCTTGATATCGAGAATTTTCTCAAAATGCAGTTACGACAAAGTAACAAAATCTCGACCTTCGATAGGCTCATGTAGCATCTCCATATCACTTCATTGCTAAGATCTCCACTACACCCTTCGTTCTTGAGGCTCCATGACCAAACGCCAATTAACATCAGAGCTCCCTCGTATTGGGACTTTCCACAAATGCAATTACAGCAGAGTTACGAATTTCTGACCTCCGAAATACCCATAGAACTTCTTCATAACACTCAGGTGCTAAGAATTTCTCTACACCCTTAGTTCTTTCAGATACATGGCTTAGGGCCAACCACATCGGAGCTCCTTATATTGAGAGTTTATCCAAATGCAATTACAACGAAGTTACGAAACCTCTGAACTTTGATATGCTCCCACGATGACATCATTCTCTTATCGTCAACCCCACATGACATCTCCATAGTCGTGACATGTGTCACCAAGATTTGCCCCATTAGGCAACTGAGTAACGAAGAATCTCACTAACACGTGTCGTGACTACAACCATGTCATGTTGATGTCATCTGCCACTATCATCTCATAAGGGACAATAAATTGCTACCATGTCTCATGTACGAGGAGAGAGAAAGGGTCCCTTAGTCCTTGGTTTTCAAATCAATTTCCTTTGAAATTCCTACTCCCCGTAACCCTCGATGCTTTTAAAGAATTCAATTAATAAAAAATTACAAGGTTCTGAAATATCGTGTTTGGAAGTTCTAAACTTCCTTAGTTCCAAGGTTCGAAGGTTCCAAAGTTCCAAACCTTAGAGGCTCTAATATTTAGACCTTCTCACCTCTGAAGCCTCCTTCTAAAATTCAGGGTTCTCATATTTCGTCGTCTCCAATATTTTGAACTTCCAACATGGCGAGTGTCTCACTCTCCGAGGTCTCAAAGTTCCGTAATTCGAGATCGAATGTCATGAAACTAGCTCAAGAAAAGATAGAAAAGATAGATCAACGGCTTATAATTCAGCCTCTTCGAGGGGGCAACCTCCTTTACATTACATAAATGAACAATTCTTGGTTGATACAAATGAAAAGACCTCCTTTCTATATATAGGAGTCTAAGGGGTCATAACATAATTAGAGCCGACATAACAATAATAATGTAAGGGCACACTAGTAATAATAGTGGGCTTCTATGGGGCACAATAGTAACAATATGGGCACTACATGGGTACATCAATATAATAAGTGGGTTGTACTAATAACAATAAGGGGTTACACTAGTAGTATAGGGGCCTAACATGCCCCTCTCCTTCAAAAAGCGTTGTCCTCAACGCTTGAGTAGTTGTTGATGCTTCTGTATAAAATTCTTGTCCTCTCCTGTGGAATCTTCAATGGGTAAGTTCTTCCACTTGATGAGATACTCTGAAATTGATCGATTTCGTAGCTGCCAGGTTCTTGTTTCTGTGACTGCTCCAGGTTCCAATATGATTTTTCCTTCCTCTTCAATTTCTGGCAATATTGTTTGAATTAGGATCTTTTGCGACTTTTGAATAAGTGGCCATACTTCTTCGTCCCTCTTCCATTCATCCCTTGCTTCGTTTATCCAAGCTGGTCGGATAATAGAAATAGCACAAAACAATGCTTCCACATTCTCATCCTTGAAGAGTTGGCCCCTTCGGTAAGGTCTCCATTTTTTAAGTGCATGTAGTATTGCCAACATTTCCTTCTCATAAATAGCTTGCTTGATATGTAGCAGTAAAAATACCCAATCAAAACATTTTTTACTACGATGTGGATCTACCTGTTGTTTCATTTGATTTTGCACCAAAGTGGCATTATCCTTTAAAAGTTGGAGAACTTGTTGTTGATGCACGATGTGATCTTTCACCACTTGAACCTTTTTCTTCTTGATATGTCCTTCTATCTCTAGAGTTTGAGGAGTGGTAATTTATTCCAATCCTTTTACAAGATATGGTCGAATTCATTTCTTGATGCTCGATGTGATCTTTCACTTCTTGAACATTTTTCTTCTTGATATGTCCTTCTATCTTGATAGTTTGAGGAGTGGTAATTCCAGCCAATGCATTACAAGATATGGTTGGATTCATTTCTTCTTTCTCGATGTGATCTTTCACTTCTTGCACCTTTTTCTTCTTAATATGTCCTTCTATCTTTAGAGTTTGAGGAGTGGTAATTCTTGCCAATGCTTTACAAGATATGGTTTGATTCATTTCTTCTTTCTCTGGCATGGGGTCCTGGCGTATATCCTCTTCTTTTGATGATCCTTGATCCTTTTCTTCCTCCTCTTCATACTCTATGTAAACACTTTCTTCTCAGCACACTTATGACCTTTAGTGCATTTGCAATCACAATTGTAACAAAGCCCTTTTTCTCTTTTTTCTTCCAATTGTTTTGGTGTAACCCTTGTAGGTTGTGGAAGGCTAGGAGAAACAACACTTCCATCTTTATAGATGTGAGGGGTAGACTTCCTTGTTGCCATAATTTTACTTTCCACTATGTCACAAAGCCCTTTTACTCTTTCCAATTGTTGTGGTGTTGCTCTAAAGAACGTGTTGCTCTTTGTATCCTCATAATGTGCTATCATTTCCACTGTGAGAATTGACCACGTAACAAGTCGTTTACGAGAACAAAGCCCTTCATACCATAAAAATTGATCTGGTTCTAAATATGAAGATGCAATACATACCTTTTGTAACACTGAAACACCATGTAGATCAAAATATTGCTCCATCTGAAGTATCCAATTTACTGGATCCTTGCCATCAAACTTCCTCATCTTGCTTTTCTTGATTTTAGGAGCTCGATATTGAAACGACTATAACTCTTTACCTTCGGATCTTTAAGTTCTGAAATTCTGATTTGCAGTAGCCCTCTGTGTCCTCTTTCCAATGCCACCAGTCTGATCCAAATTAGATTCTCCAAGGAAGAGTTATACGAAATCTCTGACAATGACCTGATTATAGACCTTTTTAGAAGAGCGAACTTGTATGAAGTGCCACGTGTCACTATTTTGACCTTTGCCTTTGAAAAATATACAAAAGAAACTACAGTCCATCCTCTTTCTGTACCTTCTTATGAAATTTCAATCTGATGCTCAGAGAGAATGTTATGACGATTTTCCCAAGGTCCCTTGTTTTGAATGTAATTCAGGATTCTCCAAAAGGACCAACTTCCTCAAATCATATCTCCGAAAATATAGCGCAAAAACCTCTGAAATTTGGACCCGCGATTCCGCGCGATGTCATCTCCAATGGGTTTTTTTTGCGACTTCTGAAACGTCACAGAAAAACATTTATAGAAAAAATGTGACGATGACCTGTTTGGAGCAGCGAAACCCTAGAATCCAAAGCTCTGATACCAAATGTTATGAAACTAGCTCAAGAAAAGATAGAAAAGATAGAGCAATGCCTTATAATTCAGCCTCTTCGAGGGGGAAACCTCCTTTACATTACATAAATGAACAATTCTTGGATGATACAAATGAAAAGACCTCCTTTCTATATATAGGAGTCTAAGGGGTCATAACAATAATAATGTAAGGGAACAATAATAACAATAGTGGGCTTCTATGGGGAACAATAGTAACAATATGGGCACTACATGGGTACATCAATATAATAAGTGGGTTGTACTAAAACCAATAAGGGGTTACACTAGTAGTATAGGGGCCTAGCATGCCCCTCTCCTTCAAAAAGCGTTGTCCTCAACGCTTGAGTAGTTCTTCATTCTTCTGTATAAAATTCTTGTCGTCCCATGTGGAATCTTCAGCTGGTAAGTACTTCTACCTGATGAGATACGCTGAAATTGATCGATTTCGTAGTTGCTGGTTTCTTGTTTCTATGACTGCTCCAGATTCCAATATGATTTTTCCTTCCTCTTCAATTTCTGGAAATAATGTTTGAATTGGGATCTTTTGTAACGTTTGAATAAGTGGCTAGACTTCTTTGTCCTTCTTCCATTCATCCCTTTCTTCGTTTATCCAATCTGGTTGGATAATAGAAATAGCACGAAACAATGCTTCCACATCCTCATCCTTCAAGAGTCTTCCCATTTGGTAGGGTAGCCATTTTTTAAGTGCATGTAGTATTGCCAACATTTCCTTCACATCAATATCTTGCTTGAGATGTAGTAGTAAAAATACCCAATCACCTACATCAAATTTTTTTTCACTACGATGTTGGTCTACCTGTTGTTTCATTTGATTTTTCACTGAAGTGGCATTATCCTTTAAAAGTTGGAGAACTTGTTGTTGATGCTCGATGTGATATTTCACTACTTCAACCTTTTTCTTCTTGATGTGTCCTTCTATCTCTAGACCTTGAGGAGTGGTAATTTCTTCCAATCCTTTACAAGATATGGTCGGATTCATTTCTTGACGCTCAATGTGATCTTTCACTTCTTGAACATTTTTCTTCTTGATATGTCCTTCTATCTTGATAGTTTGAGGAGTGGTAATTTCGACCAATGAATCACAAGATATGGTTGGATTCATTTCTTCTTTCTCGATGTGATATTTCACTTCTTGCACCTTTTTCTTCTTAATATGTCCTTCTATCTTGAGAGTTTGAGGAGTGGTAATTCTTTCCAATGCTTTACAAGATATGGTCTGATTCATTTCTTCTTTCTCTGGCATGGGGTCCTAGCGTATATCCTCTTCTTTTGATGATTCTTGATCCTTTTTTTCCTCCTCTTCATACTCTACGTAAAAAATTTCTTCTCAGCACACTTACGAACTTTAGTGCATTTGCAATCACAATTGTAACAAAGCCCTTTTCTTCTTTTTTCTTCCAATTGTTGTGGTGTAACCCTTGTAGGTTGTGGAAGGCTAGGAGAAACAACACTTCCATCTTTATAGCTGTGAGGGGTAGACTTCCTTGTTGCCATAATTTTACTTTCCACTATGTCACAAAGCCCTTTTACTCTTTCCAATTGTTTTGGTGTTGCTCTAAAGAAGGTGTTGCTCTTTGTATCCTCATAATGTGCTATCATTTCCACTGTGAGAATTGACCACGTAACAAGTCGTTTACGAGAACAAAGCCCTTTATACCATAAAAATTGATCTGGTTCTAAATATGAAGATGCAATACATACCTTTTGTAACATTGAAACACCATGTAGATCAAAATATTGCTCCATCTGAAGTATCCAATTTACTGGATCCTTGCCATCAAACTTCCTCATCTTGCTTTTCTTGATTTTAGGAGCTCGATATTGAAACGACTATAACTCTGTACCTTCGGATCTTTAAGTTCTGAAATTGTGATTTGCCGTAGCCCGCTGTGTCCTCTTTCCAATGCCACCAGTGTGATCCAAATTAGATTCTCCAAGGAAGAGTTATGCGAAATCTCTGACAGTGACCTGATTATAGACCTTTTTAGAAGAGTGAACTTGTATGAAGTGCCACGTGTCACTATTTTGACCTTTGCCTTTGAAAAATATACACAAGAAACTACATTCCGTCCTCTTTCTGTACCTTCTGATGAAATTTCAATCTGATGCTCAGAGAGAAAGTTATGACGATTTTCCCAAGGTCCCTTGTTTTGAATGTAATTTAGGATTCTGCAAAAGGACCAACTTCCTCAAATCATATCTCCGAAAATATAGCAAAAAAAGCTCTGAAATTCGGACCCGCGATTCCGCGCGATGTCGTCTCAAATGGGTTTTTTTTTGCGACTTCTGAAACGTCACAGAAAAAATTTTATAGCAAAAATGCCACGATGACCTGTTTGGAGCAGCAAAACCCTAGAATCCAAAGCTCTGATACCAAATGTTATGAAACTAGCTCAAGAAAAGATAGAAAATATAGATCAACCCCTTATAATTCAGCCTCTTCGAGGGGGCAACCTCCTTTACATTACATAAATGAAAAATTCTTGGATGATACAAATGAAAAGACCTCCTTTCTATATATAGGAGTCTAAGGGGTCATAACATAATTAGAGCCGACATAAAAATAATAATGTAAGGGCACACTAATAATAATAGTGGGCTTCTATGGGGCACAATAGTAACAATATGGGCACTACATGGGTACATCAATATAATAAGTGGGTTATACTAATAACAATAAGGGGTTACACTAGTAGTATAGGGGCCTAACATCGAAAATTTGGCCTCCTTCCATGGTTATAAAATTCAGCATGATTCCCTCGTTCTCAAATACTACCTCATCTTTAAGGACTTCAAGATCCTTACTTCGACTATCAATAAATTTTGATGGTGAGATCCATTTATGGACTTCCACATACCATTGGAAATCTCTTTTCATGCACTAACCAACTATTCTATCTCTAAGAGTATCTGAGTAGATCTCTTGAGGAAGAATATATTTTAAAGCATGGGACTCCAAACAGTGATAGTCATCATTTTATGGCTTCTCCAATAGGCCTCCCAACTACAATGTTCAATGTAAGAATGAGTATGATCCTATCGTGAGGATTTTTTGAAGCTCAATCAAGCGTGAATCCCTTTTGGCATACTTTAATTCTCCGAAGGTGGTTCCTATTGAACTACTCCCCATCAGATTTGAATATGTGATGTGATGGGAACTAAACCCCACACCAATTGGTCTAAAACTCATGAGTACATATGTTTGGTTTGTATATTAATTTCTTTTATCATTACTCCTCACAATTATTATTTTGAATAAATTTATAATTTAATTAATTCTTATGATTTTTATAATTAGAGCTAAACAAATGTTTCCATACATGCCATGGATTGATTTCTATGGATATCTACTACTTAATAATAATCATATTAATAATTTAAAATAAGTATTAATTTAGATATCAATAATTATTAGTTGGATGGTAGGGATTTAACCTCCATGCAATATTCTACAATATTCATAATAATTGACATAAATAGATTTATAAGCAAAGTAGTTATGCACTTCTCATTCTTTCAATTAAATTGTTGCACCAATAGTTTCCCTCAAACATAGTATGGAAGAGATTAATATCATGTAGTGTAAACTTTTTGACTAGGTTAAATTACATACAAACAAAATAAATAAATAAATAAAAATAAAATAAGGAAACTAATAATTGAAATGATCTTTTGGTAAAATAATCATTTACCATTGAGGGTTTTTGGTTTCAAAATTTTGGTAACCCATGGTTTTGCCAATGGTATTCTTATGTAGTAATATATATATATATGATATATATATATATATATATATATTATATGATTAATAAGTTATTTTATTATATTATTATTTAAACATTATGCATGTGCTTTAACTATTTTTTACTGTGCAGAGGTCTATTGGAGAAAGGAAATGGAGTGGGTGCTTGTAGGAGGTTCGGAAGGTGAGAAGAGGGCCTAAGGGGTCCCTAACACCCTTCTAGACAATTCCACAGTGATCAAATCTCGAAAAACTGCTCGCGTGAACTTCTACAAGAAGTCTGCAAGGTTTCTACAGGAAGTTCTACAGGAAGTTCTACAAGAAAAGGCCGAAAGAGGATTTTAGACGGTTGATGGTGGAAAAATGGTGGGAAAGTGGAAATTAAGGATGGATAAGGATGTTAAGGGGTCTAGGACCTAGTAAATGAAGCTAAGGAGTGATGGAGGTGGTTGGATTTGTTCAAGGATGGAGGGAGCAATGTTGCACAAAAATGTAGAAATTAGGGACAATTGGGAAAGTGTGGCAAATGAAGGGAAGGAATCTTGGATTAGGGGCTGGAACAAGTTGTATGATGGAGGAAGGGCACATAGGGATGTATTACAGGTGCTTAGCACACTATTTTCCAAAACAGATCGAACAAAGATTGAAAAAACAGAGATCTATCTATTTTGACATAACCTGACCTAAAAACCAGAAGCATGATGAACAGAAGTTTGTAGATAGGAAATCGTGCAAGATAGATATCGAAACTAAGCAAGGATAGATCTAAACATGCAAGCACAACTGATATCAACTTTTCCAACTTAAAATCTAACACTAGCAATTGCATTGGAAGGCAAAAATAGTGTTTTTGTGGCAACAAGTATGCCTTGGTCTCAGCTCATGGTCCCAAGGAGAGAGAGATGAGATCAAGGACTTCTTGATGGTATTTTGCAGATATTTTCTGTTACCAAATTTTCAAATCAACTTGAAGCATGAAAAATTATCTTAATCATCAGAAACAACCTAAGTAACAAAGCAAGATCTTAACCTAAATAACATAAATTATTCTATGAATGCAAGAAATCACATAAAAGTACACAAATGAGGTACTAGCACTTGGTTTGGGCCCAACCCCAAGAGATACAGCCTCCTAGGAAAGCTCAGAGCTGGTGCAAAGCGAAATTCATCTCCATTACTAAAGAAATAATAGTCATGTCATAAAACTATTTACAGCAAGAGCTCGAAAATGAGTTGAAATGCAGAGCTGCACTAAAGTGTGAAAAACAACTGTTCAATAGCTAAACTATCAAAGCTTGAAGAATTCCTACTTATGCAACATAAGGAATCCCATAAATCCTCCTTAACGTTAGGTGCTTGGCTGCCCAGAAATGCAGTTAATCAGCCACTTCACAAAACCTGCTCGGCTGCCCCTTGAAATCATCTTCAGTGGGCTGTTGAACTTCGAGCTGGTGGTGGAGAACTCGAGAAAGGGGCCATTTAGTGCAACAGACACCCCTCTTATAAATCCTTAGCCTTTTTCCTTTGTATTTGGCTACCAACTTGCTCATAAATGCCTAACCTTGGTCCAAAAGATGTCCAAAAATCTGCAATAAGCACATATTAGACTTTGTGGTCAAGTGACTATTCTCATTCATTCAATTAACATAAATATATCCAAAAGCATGAGTAAAACTATGAATAATGGTGGATTAATCGTTCAAAGAAGAGTTTAGCAGTGGCTTCTACTCTAATATTCTTCTTGCAGGCTGCCATAATGGTCATCTTCAAGAACCTATTGATGACCACAGAAACACAGTAATTTCCATGCTTAGTGGAAGGAAGGCCTGACATGTAATCCATGGAGATGTATTCCCAAGGTAGACTAGGGGTAGGTAACGGGGTATAGAGGCCTTGCTTCTTGATGGTCAGTTTGGAAATGGCATAAGAAGTGCATGACCTAATGTACTTCGTGACATCCTATCGAAGATTCGTCCATTAGAGATACTTCCACAGTACTACCACCATTTTCTCGACCATGAAATGCCCAACAGCTTGACTGTAGTGTGCTTCCCAAATCATCTTCACACGCTCACTTGAAGGAACACAAAGGTGACCCACATGGCATAACAGGGCATCTAAGAGGTGAAAATATGGAACATGCTGACCCTCCAAGAGTGTCTGGTATCTGTGGCCGAATTTTTGGTTGTTTTTGTAGAGAAGTGGCCAATTATAAGTCTTGTGCCCATGAGAGTTGAGTATGGTGGTTAGCACCATGATCGATGGTCGGCTGAGGCAATCTACAACATTATTTGTGCTGCCCCTCTTAGACTTGATATTCAAATGGAACTGTTGTAGGTATGTGGACCACTTCTAATGGCAATCATTCTGCAATTTCCCTTGGGTCTATATGAAATATAGGGGTTGATGGTCTGTGTGGATGGCCATTTCCTTCCCCAAAATGTAATGATTCCATTTTCAACAAGCTTGCACAATGGAATACATCTCTTTGTCATAGGTGGGATACTTCTAGACTGTGTCTGAAAGTGTCTCATTGTGATATGCCATTGGTTTCCCGTGTTGATTAAGGACTGCCCCAATAGCATAGTCAAAGACATCTGTCTTGACCTCAAATGGTTGTTGCAAGTTTTGTAATGCAAGCACTTGTGCTGAGCAGAGGCAATATTTCAACTTTGGGAATGCCTTCTATTGAGATTCAAACCAAAAGAATTTTCCTTTCCCTCTTCCCTTGGTGACTTGACTCAAGGGCCAAGTGATATGAGAAGATCCCAACACAAACTTGTGTTAGAAGTTGGCAAGACGTATAAAAGCTACGTAGCTCTGTGAGATTGGTTGGAGATGGCCAATCACAAATGACTTGGATCTTGGCTAGATCCACATGCACCCTATTCATCAATAATATATCCCAAATACTAAACTTGGGTCATGCCAAAAGTGCATTTCTCCAAATTGGCACATAACTTGTGTTACCGCAGTGTTTGGACAACCTGTCAGATGTGGTGGAGGTGCTCTTCCCAACTCTGGCTAAAGATCAGGATGTCATCCAAGTATACCACAACAAATGAGTTGGTGAATGGACACAAGATGCCATCCATTAGCCTCATGAGGGTTGTAGGAGCATTCATCAATCTGAAAGGAATAACCAACCATTTGAGAAGGCCCTCCTTGGATTTGAAGGAAGTCTTCCACACATCGGAGGGTTTGATTGGTACCTGGTAAATCCTGACCTCAAATAGATCTTTCTTAAATATTTTTCCCCCTTCAGTTAGTCTAGGAGTTCATCAATTCACGCGATTGGGTACCTATTATGGACAGTGATCTTGTTCAACACCCGATAGTCAATACTGGGTCTCCAAGTCCCATCCTTCTTCTATACCAACATAATTGGGCTCCCACATAGTGATGAACTTGAATGGATGTGACCTTTTTGTAACAGCTCCTGAATCTTCCTCTTGATTTCATTGTTCTCCACAATGGAGCGCTAATAGATTGGTCCATGGTGCGGCGGTGCACCTGGGATCAGATCAATGGAGTGCTTGATGTGACAGTGCAAAGGAACCCTTGCAAGGGAGGTGAAGATGTCCTCGTACTCCTCCACGACCTTGTCCATTTGTAGTTGTTGTGCGAAGGGACCCTTTATGGAGTTCGTCGTCACTGTCTTCTTGTTTCCTTGAGGTCGTATCATCAGTAAAACAAATTTCTCAGTTTTGGAAATGAGCATATGACATTGTTTTGTAGTAACCAAAGAGATGGCAGTAGGTGATGCTACCTCTGGTATCCCGTACAACTTATTCTCCAAAGTAACAATAACAACACACGACCTTGATTCATACACAACATGTCACGTCCACAAGTATGGTTGTCCTAATAATACATCACAAACTTCAAGGGGAGCAATGTGACACAATACCTCATCCGTGAAGGGCTTGATGTTGTATGGAAGACGACACTGCTGGCTCATGCGAAGATCCCATCCTTGGTGAAGCCACGAGACGGTGTATGGTTGTGGATGTGTTGTGGTCGGTAAGCCCAACCACTTCATGACCTTTGCCCAAATGAAGTTATTTTGGCCCCCGCTGTCGACAGTGAACTATAGTGGGGAGCCCTTTACCCACATCTTGGAGTGGAAGAGACGCTCTTCCTATGGATCTTCGGGTTCCTCCTTCTATATCTTTGTCATGGCAATGGTGGCGTTGGGCTCTGCATCGATAATTTTCTTCCCTTTGTCATTCCCCATATTGGGTTCTGAATCAGAGTCAAAACATGCATCTAGTTCTGAAACCTTTAGCTCGACCACCAGTGACTGCTTGGCCTCACACTCACTTGTGTTGTGACTGGAGCTCTTATGCAACTCACAACACTTTCCCGTGTCCTTTTTCAGCTTCACGGTGTTATTCTTTTCTTGCAGCTTTGGCTGGTTCTCTTGGGCTACCCCACCTTGGCTTTGTCCTTTGTTCTACAGTTTGGGGCACATTTCCCTTGCTTCAGATATCGAAAGTCTCGCTTCTTTTGTTTACACTTTTGCTCGACCTTGACGGCATATCGGTATGTCATGCCGAGTGAGGAGAAGTTCAAGAATTCTATTTCTTCCTGGATGTACTTGTGCAGGAAGTCGCAGTATTTAAGTACCAAATGTTGCTTCGTATCCTTGATACCCATCTTTGTGTGATGGGTATGGAAAATATTGGTAAACTTTAACACATTTTGGTCCCATTCGTGCCGCAGCATGGTACACTTTATGTATTTATCCTCATAGCTTCTGACAGGGTAGTACTTCTCCTTGATGGCATCTCAGAATGAATTCCAAGTGGGTGCAGCTGAAAATAGTGTGTGTGTACTTTCATCCTTCTACTCGAAGTAGGTTTATCACTAATCCTTGACGTGGGGGGCTGCTTTGAGATGAGCGAAAATAATCTTTTCCCGATTGGAAAAATCATGAACATAAAAATAACCCTCTAGCACATTTAACCATTTATCAATGACATCTACGTCTATCTAACCCTTGAATATGGGGATTTAAAAATTAACTTGTACCTTAAACAGTGTGGCATTTCTAGAGTAGCTATTAGAAGCTAATGGGTTGCCCCTGGGTAGCTGCTGAAGGATCTAGACAAAGTTGTCCATCATCGCTTTCCTTTGTCACTTGAGTGCTTCTTCAAGCAATATTTTGATAGGATCTCCTTCCCGCTCATATTTCTTTCCATCCGCCATGGGAGGTCGTCGAGATTTTTGACGCTGGTATTGCAAAGGTTTGACCAGTTCAAGTCCTAACTCCTTATATCCTGGCCTCATTGGGGAAATGCAAAGAAAAATAGATAAAAAAAATAGACTCCTCTAATACCACTGATCCGGATTTAAATAGGAACGCAACAAATTACAGAGATAACCATAAAAAAACACATGCGGCAGAAATAATACTCCATTTCATTAATGTAAAATACTAAAATATGCTTAGAGACAGGAATGGAAATAAACCAGCTAGGGCGATGGTATCTTATCTATGAGAATAGATGTGGCAGCTACATGCCTCTGAATTGCCTTACAATGAGGCTCAAGGGCCTTTTTATTATTGAACAATAAGAGAAAACCCTAAACAACCAAAACCCTAACCCGAGGAGATGTAACACCAAGAGTTTATGGGCCCTGTTGGGGTGAGTTGGACAACCAACTTCTCGGTGTCGCAACTTGGTCATATTATCTCCATTTGATGCACATGATATCCCATTGGAAAGATATCTCCGAAGACTACGATGGAAAATATGATTGTAGACAAAAAGACATTAGTGGTAGATTTCCAAAAAAATGTCATTTAGGGCCTCAAAACGGCACCAGAAATTTAGGACCCGAAAAACTGCTAAAAATAGTAAATTGTGTTGCAATTAAGGAAACTGAAAAACTCAAAGAAGCAAGTGGAACTAGGGGGTGGCCACCAATATTCACCTGGATCACATTTTTACATAAATGTTGTCACATCACATCAATTAGCCAAGATACAACATTCTTGTTAAGACAAGAATCTTGGTCATCACAAGTACATTCCCAAAAGACATTTGCATTTTTTCTCTTTTCAAGGTCAATATATCATATCAATGGATAAGTGTCAACGTGTTGTCCTAAATTTGAGGTCAAAGTTAATATATCATTTCAATGTCAATATATATCACTCTATGACATTTTATATCTCTTTCATAGTCATAGTCAATGTGATTGTCTTCTAGTGCACTTTGAGGAAACTATTGCTACATACATAAGGTTAGTGTATCATTAGTTCTAGATATCAATCCCAAACCATATTGTAATGCATTTTTTCAAGTAAAATTATATCATCAATGTATTGTACTTATGCCAAGTCAAATAATATCATCAACTTATTGTACATGTATCAAGGATACTAGTATGCCAAAGTAAAGACATTAAAAGGTCTATCTCAAGTATAATGTCATTCTAAACAACAGGTGAGATCTTATCATTGTTTTCATTGTTATAATAGGATTGTTAACAAGTGTTTATTCATTAAAGGTAATTTTTTTATTAGAAGAGTCAAGACTAAATATCAATATACCAAATGCATATTATGGTGTCACTCTTATCTAGTTAAGAATTAAAATGACAGGTTTTTGGACAAGGTGCCAAATCAAATATTGGATTAGTGCATTTGAATCTTGAAGTTACTCATTCATGCATGATGATATTGTAATCATTGTCTTATAGTGAAATTCAACATCATATATTAACAATGGAACCTCTCACAAATATATCTTTCCATATGTCACTTTCTAATCCATATGTCTAGAAGGTTACTTAAGCCGCTTTTTTCATTTTCTACAAGTGAGGGATGATGTAACTCTTCCTAAATGAGGTCCTAAGATTGTATCCAATCCATTCTAACATGTCACATTACCATGTGTGATCTTATTGAAGGAATTCATAAGGTCATCTTGGTCTGAAATATAATATATTTATTTTTATAGGCTTCCACTGCACTATGATACCAACACTTGTTAATTTTGAACCGCTGAAATAATAACCTTGAGGATGCCAAGGATAACGAGGAAAATCCAAGCCTTTATCAATTTTATATGTCCAAAAGTATCAAGAGATCAGACTTATTTGATGTCCCAAAAGAGTGCCTTTGAAGACCAAATTTAATGTGTATTTTGTTACCTCATGCCATCCTTGGTCTTGAGAGTCATTGCACCACATAATATAACATTAATTTCATTGAGAGTGATATCTAAGGTCTACAATCCTTGATTATTTTTCACCAAATAGAGTGAATCCAAATCCTGAAAAAAAAAATTTAAATAAAAAAATAAAAAAAAATTAAACCGAGAAATTGTCATAATTATAGTCCCTTCGTTCCCCTATAATATATTAATGCAAGGAAAACAAGGCTTTTTCCCAACAATTTTATGGTTTACATAGATAAGCCTTGAATGAGGAGTAAATTTCTTGAATAATACTTTCACAAACTTCCAAATGAATCCCTTGACAAATCCAAACCCTTCCTTAGGTTCCTTCTATGTTCCTTTCTTCATTGTTCCCCATACACCCAAATAATTCTCAGAGAATTTCATGGAATCGATGAGTCAAGAATGTTATGGCATGATGGTTAGATTAGGTCTTATATTATAGTGTTAGGTTAGGATAAACAAGGTTTATTTAAATATAGATGTTATAGTAGATTAGGGAGTTAAACACCTTTCCTTTTATTATAATCATTGTTATCTTATTTAATAATATTACTAATTAGTTACCTTTATCCCTAGGTTAACTTAATTCAGAGGAATTTTTAGTCTTGGGAGTTATGCGTAATACTTCATATGTGTACACTCATGATGATGCCAAAAAGAAGACCTTAAGCCTAATTTTTGAATGCCCACAACCAATGAAATTATGCCATCCCACCATCCCATGCGTTTTTAGCTCATAAATTGGGGTAAACAATTTCAAAGGTGAATATCTGTCAAATGAGGAGGCCTCTTAATCTGAGGATATTTCCATCAACAAATAGGTAGAGTCTAAGGAGGCTGTAGAAGATGTTCCAAGGACTGACACATGAGATGAGGAATCTATGGTTGAAGTAATACTAGAATATAAGAAACAAGAGTAGACGCCCCAACATGTACTAGATACCAATTAGGCTTAATTAGGTGGTGAATTAAAGAAAGATACACCATTGCTTAAAATTTTACCATATAACCACCCACACCTCCCAACAGGAAAACAACCAACAACATGGCAACAAATCAAAAAAAAGTACAAAAAACCCTTCATGACACATAAAGAAGTGTGACAATCCACCCACAACACATCAACACAAGGGAACTGCCAGGATCAACTCCCATCTCAAGCAAGGGAGGCTCCAGCTAGATCGAATAATCACATGTCTCTCAGATGGATAGATGCACATGCGCAATACTTTTCAGTAGATCTTATTATTTGTGTTCTTATTATGTTTCATTCATGAAACATGTTTAAGTGGGGTGGAATGTTGTATACCTAGGGGGGACATTATGGGGTATAGAGGGAGGTACCCAAGTGAATAATGTAATAATGGAATGGCCTATAGTTAATAAATAAAGTGGTTAACTCACATCATGTAAGGGACCACAAGTAGTTAGCAATCATGTGATAAGCCCTTGCTATTAGATATATTGTATTGAGACACCCATGGTAATGACCCATGGTATTGTATGTATGAAGCCTATATAGAGGCTAGAGACTCCCCATTGATGGAGATCAAGGACTATTGTATTCGAAAGAATATGGCTTGTGGATTGTTCTCTTTCCTTGAGGAGTGGTTGTATGGTGTTACCCTACCTCAAGGGTTTTGATATTAATGAAGAGAAGTATTTTTATGTTCAGATCTTGTTATTTCTCAGCATATTTCTGTTTTCATATATTTGCAGGTGAGATCTATTGCACTTTTCATGACATGAAGTAAAAAGGGTAGTAGGTGTACCTTATTGATGTGCTAACAATGTGGTATGAATTGAAGTTATTTCAATTTATTTTGAATTTAATGGAAGTTATGTGCCTTGAATAGGAATCACAGAAAGGCTTGGTTGGGTGGTTCAAATCAACTACAAGAATAAAAAACAGTAGTGAAAAGAATTGGAATATGCAGTAGTAGTGAAAAGGATTCCTTTCTCATCTTCCACGGCTCATAGTTTGATCCATTTAAAAATGAAACTCCTTCTATTGTTAGCCAAACTTGACTTTTTTCCCTTTGATCTACATTCTATCGATTAAGATATTACTAAAGGAACCTTTCTCTCATATGAATTTTTGGAAACAATGATAATACTAAGAGGTGGGGTGCTAATTTTAACTTTTATTCCAATTTAGCTTTACTCGTTCAAAATTGGCATCCATTATATGAGAGAAGCAATTCACAAACCATAACAATAGCCAACTCCCTCCTTTTGCAGAGACTTGATAAACCTACGAGAAGCACCATATGAAGCACCAAATTCATGGATTTGTTGGAAGAACCAACCCTCATCTCCTTGGATTTATGCAATCAGCAACTTGTAGGAGGTACGAATCCCCAAGCCTTATAAAACACCCACTAGAGATGGATGCACCAACTTCTTGTATGCAATCTCCAATCCACACTTAAATAGGAACTAATGTGCTATGTAGATGGAAACTACTCTACCGAATATCAGCTTTGTTTTCCTCAACACCATTTCCTCTACTCATCCCATATTGCAATACTTCCTCTTCTCGCTCTTCAACAACTCATCGTTCTTTCCCCTTTTTTGTTAACATCATACATTCGACAGTCAACCCCTTCTTTTCCACACGCTCTCTCAGCCTCTCACACAACAACATAGGCTCTCTGAGCCTCACACAACAACCTTGCCTCTCTCTTGGCCTTATCCCTGTACATAGGCACTCTCTTCTTCTCTCGGCATCATAAGCTAACTCAACCTCTCCTCTATAGTGCACTCATGTCAACGATATCTGCACAACTCACTAGAAATAATGTTGCTTCCCACGAGTTACTCGATTGCAATCCTAGATTTTGTTTCACTGAAACACTGTGATCAATGTTGTCTCTGTCAGCCATCATTCTTCCATTCAGACTACCCAACTCTTTTGTTGCACTTGGAACTCCTTCTTGTTGTTATGTCTGATACATTGCTATTAAACATGGAGCATGGCCTTCTGAAAATTTTCTTCTTCTCAACTTGTACCAACAGTATGGCTCCTTCCCGCTGAGCACATACTTATGAATTGTCATTCAAAAAGAAACATGTACCTCAGCCATGGCTCTCCTTCATGTAATCAAATATATAGTTCTGAGGCTTTTTTCTTCTTTTAATCCTTTGGAGCATGCATGCATGATCCAGGTGGATGTTGGTGGCCACCCACCTATCCCATTTGGACCCCCACAATTGTCTCTTTCAGCATTTTCAGTTTCCTTAATTGTAGCACAACTTACAATTTTTAGCAGTTTTTCGGGTCCTGAACTTCCGAAGCCGTTTTGAGGCCCTAAACGACGTTTTTTGGGGAATCCAGGGGCAACATGGGTCCATGCAATGGACCGATATTGCCCATTCCAACGATGGTAGTTCTCAGATAGATCTTTCTAACGAGCTATCTTACGCGTCAAACGGAGATCGTATGCCAAAGTTACGACCCCGGGAAATTGATGTACCAATTTACCCAAAACAGGGTCCACAATTTGGCGTTTCATCTTCTAAGGGTCGGTTTTGGAATGTGAAGGGTTTTCCATTATTTCTTAATAATAAATAGGCCTTTGAGCCTCATTGTAACACAAGTTCGGAACAGTTCAGAGACATGTAGCCGCACATCTCTTCTCAGAGATAAGCTACTATCGCCTAGCTGGTTTATTTCCAATTCTGGTTGTAAGCATATTTCGGTACTTTCCATTAATGAAATGAAGTGTTATTTCCACTGCATCTCTTTATTTATGGTTATCGCATCTCTGTATTTATGGTTATCTCTATAATCTATTGCGTTCCTGTTTAAATCTGGATCAGTGGTATCAGAGCAGTCTATTTTTTTCTCGGTTTTTCTTTGCATGTCCCCAACGAGGTCAGGATATGAGTTAGGGCTTGAACTGGTCGAACCTTTGCAAGACCAGCCTCGGAAATCCCAAAAGCCTCGCATGGCGGATGAGAAGAAAGACGAGGGGGCAGGAGATCCTATCAAAATCTTACTCGAAGAAGCGCTCGAGCAGCAAAGGAACGCGATGATGGATAGCTTCGCATAGATCCTTCAGCAGCTACCTAGAGGTGACGCATCGGCTTCCAGCAGTGACTCTGGAAACGCCACGCTCTTCTCAAAGCAGCCCCCCACGTCAAGGACTGGTGGGAAACCTACTGCGAGCAGAAGGATGAAAGTACAGGCTCACTATTTTCAGCCGCACCCACTTGGAATGACGTTCAGAATGCCATCAAGGAGCAGTACTACCCTGTCAAAAGCTATGAGGACAAATACATCAGATGGACCACGCTGCGGGAGGTACGGGACCAAGATGTGCCTGAGTTCACAAACATCTTTCACACCCTTCGCACACAGTTGGGTATCAAAGATTCTGAGCTGCATCTGGTACTCAAATACCGCGGTTTCCTACATAGATACATCCAGGAAGAGATGGAGTTCTTGGACATCTCCTCACTCGGCATAGCATACCGATATGCTGTAAAAATCGAGCAGAAGTTCAAACAGAAGAAGCGAGACTTTGGATCTGCAAATCCGAAGCCCAAAGGACAAAGCCAAGGCGGGGTGACCCAAGACAACCCGTCGAAGCCGCAAGAAAAGACCAACACCATGAAGCCGAAGAAGGACACAGGAAAGTGGTGTCATTTCCACAAGAGTCCCACTCATAACACATGTGAGTGTCGGACCAAGCAGTCATTGGTGGCCGAGTTGAAGGCTTCCGAATCATATACATGTTCCGACCCTGAGCCAGAACCCGACAAGGGGAATGGAAAAGGGAAGCAGATCATTGATGTAGATCCCAGTGCCACTGTTGCCACTGCCAAGATCCAGAAGAATGAGCCTGAAGAGCCAGAGGAGGGGGAACGCCTTTTCCACTCATAGATGCGGGTGAAGGGTTCGCTGCTGCAATTCGTTGTCGACAGTGGAAACCAAAAGAACCTTATTTCAGCAGAGGTCGTGAAGCGGTTGGGCCTACTGACTACACCACACCCGCAGCCGTACAATATCGGGTGGCTTCATGAAGGACGAGATCTCAAAGTTCGCCAGCAGTGCCGCCTTCCCTATAGCATCAAACCATTCAAAACGAGGTATTGTGTGATGTTACACCTTTGGATGTTTGTGATGTAATATTAGGCCAACCATACTTGTGGAGGTGACATGTTGTGTATGAGTCAATGCCTCGCGCTGTCATTATTTCTTTGAGTAATTCATTATACAGGATACCAGAGGTAGCCCCACCTACCGCCACATCTTTGATGACTGCTAAGAAAGGCAACAAGCTCATATCACAGACCAGGAAATTCATCTGTATGGTTCACTCCCAAAGTAAGGGGAAGATCGTTGCTACATCCATGACCGTCGCAAAGGGTTCCTCCACGCAGCAGCAGTAGCAGAGGGATACAGTCATGACAGAACACAGGAACAACTTCTCCTCACCCACAGGGGTACCACATAAGTTTCAGGTGGGCAACAAAGTCTGGTTGCATCGACAGAAAGAACGCCTTACCAGAACCCATCAGAAACTCAAACCACTCCGACATGGTCCTTACAGCAGCACCACTATGGGCAATAATGCTTTGGAGCACATAATTCCTCCATTCCTTCGCCTGCACCAACTCTTTAATGTGGACCGTCGTCGACCATGCTTCCCACCATTACTGAACACATCAAAGATTGCAGGACAAGTTCAGCAGATGGAGGAACTCAACGCAATGGGGACCATTGCTTCCTAAGGGGGGAGGAATGATCGAGGTGGATATTGGTGGCGACCTGCCAAGTCCACCTGGACCCCCACCATTGTCTTTCTCAGCATTTTGAGTTTCCTTAATTGTAGCACAACTTACTATTTTTAGCAGTTTTTCGGGTCTTGAACTTCCTGAGCCATTTTGAGGCCCTAAACGAAGTTTCTAATGAGCTATCATATGCGTCAAACGAAGATCGTATGCCAAAGTTACGACCCCGGGAAATTGATGTACCAATTTACCCAAAACGGGGCCCACAATTTGGCGTTTCCTTTTCTAGGGGTAGGTTTTGGAATGTGAAGGATTTTCCATTGTTACTCAACAATAAATAGGCCTTCAAGCCTCATTGTAATACAGTTCGGAACAGTTCAGAGGCATGTAGCCGCACATCTCTTCTCAGAGATAAGCTACCATTGCCCTAGCTAGGTTATTTCCAATTCTGGTTGTAAGCATATTTCAGTATTTTCCATTAATGAAATGAAGCATTATTTCTGCTGCATCTTTGTGTATATGGTTATCTCTATATTTTATTGCGTTCCTATTTAAATCCGGATCAACACACACAGCCATTATGCAAGAAAAATCTATTTCTAAGGTAAGAAGGATGTACCTCAGGTCCTACGTTTGGGTAGTTCCTCAAGGGTCCAAACCCTTCTTCACGTCCCTTTCGCTCCTTTGCCCTGCAAAACCAACAATTCCAAAGAATGCAGCAGTATATGGATAAAGATTTATATGCAAATCATCTTTATGTTATACAAGAAAGGAGTTAGTTATAAACTTTTAGACATCCATTCATACATGAAATTCAAACATGAACATCATTAACATAAAGAAAGAAGCATATCGGGAACAAGACGTGTTTCTTTATTAGACAAATAGAATAGTACAAAAAAGGGTAATATCACTTGAGCAACCTCTGTAGACTCAAAGCTCAGCCTCCTTCTGGATCTGTCCCGCCTTAAGCCTCTACTAGATCTCCTTCCAATACTCACTCCAAGATGTCATAACTAAGGGATGAACATCAAATCACAAGGAAACGAAGGTTTCCTGTACAAATGGGGGAAGTGCAGAAGGCACAAGGGTCTTCAGACCTGATCAGGGGAAATCTCAGTATAGTAACCTTTCTCTCTCTTCTCTCCTCCCTTAGGCCTTCCCTTTGGTGTCTTTTTATACCAATTCAAAAGTAGTTTTTTAGTTAGGAATTGGTTGGGAACAGTTGAGCCCACGGGCACTTACAGGTGATCAGCAGGTAAAACCCACGATCTCCGCCCGAAAATAAGGAGTTTTATAATTTTTTTAAGTGTTTTAATACATATACGCGAGTTGGGTATATATGAACCCTCATATACACGCGTCTAACTTAGGGAAATGTCACATACAGGGAATAAAACACTGTTTTTTAGATTTTGGACCAGGTTTGGAAGGAGGGTTTGCCCTAGGCCATGAGTGCAGCATCAAAAACCATAATAGTGAGATTTGGAGCTATAACAGATGCCCCCTAATATATGAGGTCATAAGGGGTACATGATGGCCGAAATATATTAAGCAAGTACATGGAAAGGAAATCTGCCAAAAGCCGAGTACTTCACCAGAATTCAGCTTGCCAAGCCACAAAAGAAGATCAGAAAGAAACACCATCTAAGGTGGGCATACCCATGCTCAGAGAAAGCAAAGCATGTCTGCATATCAAGTAAAAGCGGATCCACTAAGTATACAAGTATAGATGACTGGAAAATACATAATGGATCATCTGATCATGATCGAATTAAGTACATGTCTGAATATCACATATAAACTGTCAATGATGCTGGAAGATACAACGGATCACTGATATCAAAGACTGATCCCAAAAGGTACCAACTGAACATGATGGAAAATGATGGTACTACACTGCAAACTCAGGTGTCAGCATATAGAATGTCGCCATGAATGACTGCAACATATAAGGTGGAGTGGTATCAACTAGCAGCAACAGGAGCAACTATCAAGTGAACCAATGAATGCTGATACAACCTGAGGTCTTCACGACCACCGTGGTACATTTCTACACCATGGGAATAAATGATCTGAAGTCGACCATGTGAGAAATCGTTTGATTACCAGTCATTGATGTATACCGTTAACAAATGAGAGACTACTCACCGATAATGATAATGAGCGTCAAGGTACCCAGTACAAACTAACAAGTGTGAATAAATGAGCTGAAGTCGAACACCTGTAAGAATCTATCGATCAGGAGACAATGATGGTTTCCCGCTGTCGTTAGCAAAGGATCTGCCACTAATGACTGTAAACCCCAAGGTACTGCCAAATGGACTCTAGATCTTTGCCCCGGAGCAATGAGTCGGAGTCGATAAGGAAAGATCCGCTAGAAGGAAGGCATTAAGGCATCCTTCATCAATCTAGCGTGAGTGTAACCCGTAGGCCAATAATGTGGAAGGAACCAGACGAAGAAAGATGTAGTAACTGAACTGAAGTACGTTTCTGGCGTACACAAGATGTAGCGAGTGCATGGAAGAAACCCTTTGAACCAACCAATAATGAAAACTGACACAGAGGCGGGGTATCCACCAATAGGGTCAAATGGAAACCAAGGCACTGCACGAATCCGAATGTGTGATAATGTAAGTTGACGTCAAACACAAGGGAAACCACTCAGTCAAAGAACCATGATACTGATCGATGATGAGCACAAGGTAACCTATAAATAATGAAAATAGGGCCAGGGTGCGACTCTAGGCCTACCCTCAGAGCAAGATGTCATCATCGATAAGGACAAGACCCACCAGCAAGAAGTCAATGGGGACCTTCTCAAACTGGCATGAGTAGAGGACCAATATAACTGATGTGATGTAAGACATGATACTGACAACCGGGATGGCCGATTGAAAATTGAGTCAAGAGACATCACAGAGAGGCCGACTCAGGCTAACTTCCCTTGAACAAAAGCATGACTTAATGTGACTATGGCAGCATATGATGAATCTGTATAAGTTCGTCATGCAGGAGGCACGAACGAACTCTCCATATGAATGGAAGAGATAACCAATCGGGGGAAAACTGACTTGATAACAATGGTTAAGGCGAACCTAAGTCAAAATAAATCCCACCCAAGTAGAGGAGACTTTGTTTTGAGTGCTTTGTTCAAGGGCGACACGACTAACTCTAGCTGCCAATAATAGATGGAAATATTGTCCCGTTCCCACTCTTTTTGGAATATTTAATTTTTTTGTCTTTTTCTGTTAAACTCGAAAAAGAATAAAGGAATGCTATGGTATAGTGGAAAGGGCGAGCATCAGTGAAACAGATGGTCTAGTTCCTGGGAGGGGAACATTCCTATGCTCAATGCAGGGAGGCGAAAACTGATCGGTGACACTCAAAGGTATGTCCTTTCCATGGGTCAAGGTATGTCAAGTTGCAGAAGGCAAAGGTATGCAAGGTTGATTTTTTTACAGACGTCATGGTCAAAAACTGGCTTAAAGACGAGTCCAAGTGAAGCCGGCTCTAGGCCAAAAAGGTGCAAATGGTCAACATGTAATGCAGCAGTACAACTCAACAAAAAGGAGCCTATAGGGTATAAGGCCAGAACAAAGCGAAGAAGCTAAGAGGAATGAGTCTTGAACGCATAAGTCATGGCGGGACTACAGAGGACTCCCTAGCCTACTCAAATTGAAGCAGCATGGGCAGCAAATGTCAGTGAGGTGATAACTACGATGCCCATGTAAAGGATGGCTCTACCATCGTGTCATGATTTAAAAAATCGGCAAGTGAAGATGGCTTGCGAACCATAACACGATGGGATCAACCCTATGGCAGATGTATCAACTGATGGAGGCTAATATGCATAATGCAACAGAAAAGTGATGTCCCTAACCTATATGCCAGTGACAAAACAATAACTACCATGACGGGTCAGTAGTCATGGAACCGTCTTGAAAAAGTCGAAAAAATGTCCAAAATGTCCATAAAAGCAAACCAATCTCGACACTCCAAGCTCCAAAGTTAAAAGTCACATGAAACCAATCAAAATGAAATTTTGAAACAATTTTGTATTTTCAAAACTTATAAATAAGATTTTGGACTCACCATTATTACTGTTTGACTTGGAGGGCAAATATTTGGAGCAAAAGGAGCAAATTCTTCGTGCGTCGATTTCAACCGTTCAAATTCCACAAAATCTTCCAGGTAACCCTTACACTTAACTTGTAATGCATTGTGATTAATTTTAAGGTTTTTCATTGATGTTTCACCGTTAAACTATTTACTAAAATTTCGCTGTGGCGTATACGCGGGTTGATAATATGAAACCCGTGTACACGCAGGCCCTATACACGAATGTGTATACAATAACCCGCATATACGCCGCAATCTAATTTAAATGAAAACTAATGGATGAAACCTCAATTTCTTTTCGGGATTCTGATCACATGGCGTGAAAGGGAACATGTAGCTGTTGATAATGAGGTTATGAACAATCCTCAAGCCTTAGATGCTTTACAAGGATGCGGCTTGCTTAAATTCTTCAAGCTGTCGAACATGAAAGCCAATGTTCGACTGCTTAAATTGCTCATTGGTTATTGGGATGTCAATGAGGAAGCTTTTATGATAGATCAGATGCCACTCAGAGTGGAAGTGGAGGACATATATTTTATCACGGGCCTTTCCCAAAGGGGAGAGGTAGTACAGCCCCAGGGCAAGACGCGGAGCAGCCTCACTATAGAGGACTATGTACGTATATATTGCCCGAGACATCCCAAGAAAGTTGGGAGCCAGATCTCCATTGCTCATGTGGAGATTTTATCACTCAGGATCATCCTGTTCACCATAGCTCGAGTGAATGGATCATCCTCACTGCATCAGGCGTCATGGCTCAACATGAGTGTGGCAGTGGATTGTCTCAACACAGTGTTTGAGTGGTGTACTCCTCTTCTAGCCAGCATGAAGAGCCAGCTCACTTCCATTAAGAGGGGATAGACCAAAAACTTTGGTTATGGGACTATTCTGTGCACCTTCTTCTTCAAGAGGATTCCCACACTCTGACCCAGGGTAGAAATTTCCATCAGCACCCCATGCGATCCACGTATGGGCTGGTGGGCTGATTTGATGAAACGTCTGGGCGGTGGGGAGGTTCCTATGACCGCCTTCGATGAGGATTTCTTCACCTAGTGGGATCAGCAAATCATCGCCGTAGATGACTATCCCTATGCTGGGCTAGACTTTCGAGGAGATCCAGACCTAGAATTACTGCCAGATGTAGCATGGGGTGAGATCAGTAAGAATTTTTTGATTTTTTTGATTTTTTTGGATTTTTCAAATATAATGATGTAATTTGAAAAATATATTTTTGATGATATTCAAATGACTGATATGATGATCATAATCCAAATATTGGGCCAGTGCGACCAGATGGACTTCCGCGGCACAGACGAAGAGGACTCTACACAACATCCAGCGACACTTGACTAGACTGAGCTGTCAAGTACCGATGGCTGCTATAGAGGACCTTCTGGAGAATATGCAGCGTCATGTGGTTGGGATGCCACGTGACTGGGTTTGCACTTTTCGGCGTGTGGGCAACGCGATAGTGACCTACTTGGCCGCTCATCCTAAGCTGGAGCATTAGATATGCCGGATATGATTATGGGAATTTGAGTCCCAATTTTGTATATTTTTTGGACAACATATGTATACTCAAGACACTTTTATGATGATATATATATATATATATATACAGTTTGACTTTTTGATGCTTTTATTTTATGATGAATGATTGATGTGCCAGTCTAATGCTTGATTAGAGATAGCATCAGCTAACCAATTATGAGATCTTGGAATGTGCAAATAATTAATATAAACAAATGATCTTTGCAACAACCTCACTCTTAAATACTGGCGATATAAATATGGATCCCTTACCCGATAAATGTTATTTAATTGAGACACTATCAATTGAGAATCGAGATACACTACTAACGAGTCGATCCCATACGAGATTGCCTCGGATAGTAAATTAATAACAACAGTATACTCAGCCATATTATTCAAAGCAGGACCAATGCATACGCCTCTTGATACCATCAATTGACCAGTTGGATAATAAAGTACCCAAGCTGCGGAAGTGAGATTCCGAGTGTGCCGACTAGCACCATTGGCGAACCCAAAATAGACCAAGTCATCCATCAGCACCTGCCATAGCAGACCAAAAAGCATTGATATCAAAAAAATTCTCAATGATACATGTACAAATATACATAATGTACAAAGAAGCCATTGCCTAACTCCTACTTAAGCAAAGTACTTCTTTAGGTAGAGCCCATTTCGGGGCTCCGCCATTTTGTTTCCCTCAAAATCAATTAACTCATACGACCCTTTTTCGAAAACTCGTTTAATAATGAAAGGACCGTACCACTTAGGCTTAAACTTGCCTATCCCCAAGGTGTCTTTATCTTGGTCATAGACCAAGACAAGGTCACCTTCAGAAAAGACTCGAGGATGGACAGATTTATCATACTGCGTTTTAACCCTTTTCTTATGAGCCTCATTCATCGTGGCCGCATCTCGACGCTGCTCATTGAGATGTTCCAAGTGAAGGAGGTGCTCTTCGAGAATCGAAGTCTTTGGAAGGAGCTCTACAACTAACTTAAGATATGGAATTTCACATTCAATCAGAAAGATAGATTCCATCCCGTAAACCAACTGAAAAGGCGTAAAACCATTAGCAGTCTTCATTGGAGGTCCGGTATGCCCAAAGAGCCGAATACAACATAACGTGCCAATTGGACCGTTTTTGTCGATTGTCCATTGGAGGATTGTTTTAGTAGTTTTATTGACTGCCTCGACCTGTCCATTGGCCTGAGGATAATAAGGAGACGAATGCTCTTGCCAGAAACCTAATTTAAGAGCCAATTCAGACATCAGTTGATTCTGGAAGTGACTGCCATGATCAGTGACAATCTCTCTCGGGACACCGAATCTTGAGATAACCTGATTAAAAAGAAACAAAGTTGCCGTGTCACTATCGTTTTTATAAGTGGGCATGGCCTCGGCCCACTTTGTAAAGTAGTCTACAGCCACAATAATATACTTGTGATTCGCCGTTGAAGGCGGATTACAAGTTGTAAAATCAATACCCCACTTAGTAAAAGGACCGACCGTGACAACGGGAAAAAGAGGAGTTGGATGAGCACGCATATTTCAAGTAAAGATCTAACAAGGGTGGCAAAGTTTGACCGCTTCCACACAGTCTTTAAAAAGTGAAGGCCAAAAATAGCCAACACGTAAGATGCACTGGGTTGTAGCAAGCCCTGATAGATGACCACCACAAGCTCCACTGTGGCAATCATTAAGCACAGACTCTGCTTCCTCCAAGGTTAAACAACACCGACGGATTGAATCAACCCCTCGATGGTATAAGGTATCACCAATGATAACTTAATTTTTAGCTAGGTGACGTAATTTACGACGTTCATGCTTGGAGAAAGTAGAGGGAAACTTCGAAGTCTGGAGATAGACAATGATATCTCCATACCAAGGGTCGAGTGAAGAGATGAGGAATAAATGTTCGTTGGGATAACTTTCCTCATAAACCGTATCCTCTCCACAAGGCAGCTCAGAAATTAGCTCAGCGAAAACCATGGATTTCTTAGACTTGGCTGACAAGAACTCGAGATCAAATTCTTACAAGATGACTATCCATCTATTATATTTGTCCCCAATCACTCGCCTACTGAGGACAAATTGAAATGGATTGACCGCCGCTAAGACAAAATTTTTGCGTAGCAAGATATAATGACGGAGCCACTGGACAGCATAGATAGCTGCCAAGGCCAACTTCTCAACCGGAGAATAGCGAAGTTCAGGACCTATTAAGCCTCGGCTCAAATAATAAATCACATGCTTGGTGAGAGCATCGTCCTCCTGAACCAGAACCATACCAATGGTTGATTCTACCGCAGCGAGATATAAAAGGAAGTCTCTGCCATAATCCGGTGGACTTAAAAGCTGGGTAGAGACTAGTGCTTTTTTCAAAGCATCAAACGATCGTTGCGTAAAGTCATCCCATAAAAATGGAACTCCTTTCCGTAACAACCGCATGAACCCTTTAGTGATCAAGGCATAGTTTTCTATAAACTGCCTTAAGAAATTAGCCTTCCCTTGAAGACTCTGAAGTTGACAAATTGAGGACAGGGGAGGCAACCGGACTATTGCCTCAACCTTGAAGGGATCAACCCGAATCCCTTCATTTGACACAATGAACCCTAACAACTGGCCGGACGTAACCACGAAAACACACTTGTTGGGATTCAGCCGGATTTTATAAAAACGACATCGCTCGAAAACCATTCGAAGGTGGCTAGGGTGATCAGTTCTCTTTCGAGAACGAGCAGCGAGATCATCTAAGTACGCTTCGATGACATGCTTGATGTTGTGGAAAGCATATGACATGGCCCGCTTAAAGGTAGCTCCAGCATTTTTAAGACCAAAAGGCATATTTCTATATGCAAAGGTACCCCAGGGACATATAAAGGCTGTCTTATGTTGATCTTCAAGACGGATAGAAATTTGATTATAACCAGAGAATCCATCCATGAAGGAAAAAATCTCATTACCCGCACACTCGTCGATAATCTGATCAATGAATGGCGTGGGGTAATTATCTTTGGGACAAGCCTTATTTAGGTCCCTAAAATCGATGCATACTCGGATTGTTCCTTGCTTTTTATCTACAGGGATTGGATTAGAAACCCAATCAGTAAGAGGAACAAGGTATATAAAACCTGCCTTTAGCAGCTTCTCCACTTCTGCTTTGATAGCTGCTGCTTTCCTAGGGTTGATCGGCCGAAGCCTTTGATGAACTGGTTTGGTGTTTTCATACGTCTTGATCTCATGTTGAGCTATAGATGGGTCAATGCGAGGCATTTCTTCATAAGACCAAGCAAATACATCCCGAAATTATTTAAACAGGTCGGTGTAAATTTGAATTTCTTCAGGGGAACACTCAATTCCGATGAAAAGATTCTCGATCGTGTTAGGGTCCCTAGAGATGTTTATAGGTGTTGTTTTTGAAATCACCGACATATTACCTTCGGCACGAACGTGTGCTGGAGCCAAAGGGTTTGACACTGTACAAACATCACTAGAAAAGATCTCGGAGAATCTAGATTCTACTTCCTGCAATGGAGGAAAAAAGTATGAACGATGGTGTAAATCTTCCCAAGGTCGATCTATAACCATCATTGCTTCAAGAATTGCTTCTTCCAAAGGTAAAACTGAATCTAAGCAGTCCAAAGCAAAGGTAGAATCAAGGCTCCAAGTGGGGGCCATATTACCATCTAACTCCTCTTCGGAAAAAGGAATAGAATGGTCATCTGCAGAGTTGACGATAGACCGATATCTAAGCTCAGCTGCAGATATAGGAAATGCCATTCCATTCTCTTGTCCTTGACCTAATGTGGTCGTAGGTGAAGGCAAGGTCCAAGGGTCTGAAAAATAACGAGTTCGAGAGAACCCATCTCGAGAAAAATCCTTGGATGATGAAATGGCATTGATTTTAGCGATAGGAGAGGGAAACTCAAAAGTACAGATCAACGAGGAATACATCCCTACTCCTAGATTCTCAGTAGGCGGATGAGGGTTATCCACTAAAGGAACAGTAGAGTCGGAGCTTGCTTGAGGATCAACTAGAAAATAATCCAATTGATCAACATTTACGATTTTCCCCTCATGAGGAAAGAAAATGACACAAAACAGAGTCGAAACAACGACGTCCATTTTGTATACCCAGTTCCTTCCTAGGAGGAGATTATAGTCTAGGTTAGCATCTATGACTTCTAATTCAATATTAACGACCTTCCCCCCAACACATATAGGAAAGGCTGGGATAATCCCATGCAGCTTATGAGAATGACCATCGAATGCAGTCAAGACGGTAGGTGAAGGAACAACCGAAGGTGATCCAATAGCCTTCCAACATGACATGGACATGATGCACGTGGAAGCCCCTTCATCAATAACGATACAGAAAATGTTAATTTTCCGATATGTAGACTTTATCTGAAAAGCCATGTGATGAGGGAGTCGCTTTTTGACATTTAACATGTCGAAAGTGAGCACTAAACAATTAGTTGGATTAACTGCCCCAATCGCAGAAAGTAAAGCACTTCTCTGAGCCGGACACGACTGGAGAACCTATAAAGCGGACATGGCGCACGGACTTTGAGCCAGATCCACCACAATGGAGTAATTCTGGGTGACCCTAGTATTAGGATTAATAGTCGCGCGTTTGGCGGAACCTTTCGGTATTCGTGGTATAGTCTCAATAGGGGGTCACTCGATATGAAGGTCAGTACTTCCGGGAACAGCCTTATCATTGGAAGTTTCGGCTTCACCATAATCACATGACCAAGTAGCCACATGGAAGTTAGAACCCATCATGAAAGCATTGGATGATTTTTCCCCTTCCTCGTTGGCCCCTGCGGAGGTTCCAGGGTTTGAACTCACGCCAGCAAGAAGTTGCTGCCCTTGGGGAAAAGGGTTGGTTAACACAGATTGGGAACTAGAAGTCCCTTGCTACCCTAACAAGCGCTGAGCATCTTCAATATTGGGGCAAAGATGAGCTAAATAGTCTCCACTGCACAACTTGCATGGAAGCTTGACTTTCTTTTTTGACTCATTTCTACCACCACCAGCATTATTGCCGGATTTATTTGTATCAGGCTTCCCATCCTAGTTCTTTTTCTTACCCCGTCCTTTCTTTTTCCCATTGGAATTTTGATTTCCTTTGGGGTTATCAGATTGGATGGCATTAACCGAAGAATCTTGGGAAACCGAAGGGTTGGACGATGTGACTTGGTTGTTAGAAGCAGTTTGTAGAGACAACTGCTGCAATTGATTCAACAATTTCACCGTATTCGTGTCTATCGACCTGACAATACCATCAGCATGGGGACATGGCTTCGACTTAGCTACGTCAACCTTAGATCCAGGAGCATCTAGCAAGTACATTTGTAGGATCCCAGACTGAGAGTAGATCAATTCTAATTGCTGGGCCCTAAAAATGGCTTGCTCCTCAGAATAGACCCCAGACATGGAGACATCTTTGGAGATCTCAGGTATCAAAGACTTCAAAAACCACTCGAGATGGTACTCTGGAGGGATATCAGCTTTAATGAGCCTCTTTCTCCATCTCCACTCCAGAATATGATCATAAATGTGAGTTACCCTATCCTGACGAAAAGTGGCCAGTAGTTCGGTTCTGGCATCATACTGGATGGGCAACTGAAAATGGTTCAAGAAAATATTGGCTAAGTCGGTGAATGATGTAAAGCTGCCCCCAGACAACTCTATATACCACTTGGTTGCGTTACCAGTCAAGGTGCGTTGAAATAATCTCAACCTAACTGAGTCATCGATTAGGGAGTTCGATGAGCACCACAAGTGGAACGTGGTTACATGGTCGCTTGGGTCCTCACCACATTTCCCTTTGAATTTTGGAATGTTCGAAGGGAGTTTAGTTGGGACCGGAGGCTAGGCTGGATTGTACTTGATGGGGTCATTAGTTAACTTAGTGAGGTCTGGCAAGTTTAACGTTTCCAGAAACAGAAGTCTAGGAGGAGCTTGGGGATTCCACCCTGACTGGGCGGAACTCCGAAAGCTCTGAAAAGATTGGCCTAGATTTTGGAAGGCACCAGGCTACCTGAAGTAACTAGTAGGACCCACTGAACCCAAAGGCAAGCCTTGTGATCCAGCTAAACTTGGAGTTTGACCAACTTCGGCCGTATATCCACCATACCCAACAAAGTTTCCTCCTAAAGAATTGTAAGGGGTTGATAACCCCTGATATGGATTCCAAGCCAAGGTTAGGGGAGGAATACTTTGAAATGAACTAACTGTGGTATACGGCCTATTCCCATATTGGCCGAAAAATGGATTCCCTGTTTCGACACCATTGAGCCCACGGTTATTCCAACCTTGGAAAGGATTGCTACATTGTCCTACAGAAGAAAAAGGCATGGATCCTATCATAGGGTTGGAATGTGGTATATGACCACATCTGAATGGAAAACCTTAGAACGAAGCCAATCCGCTCATCATGGACGTGGCAGCCCTGAACAGAGCTGAAGGAATGCCCTATGAATGGGCGCAAAATGGGAAGAGTCCAGAACCAAAAGCATTGGTTTTGGAATTTCCACTCGTGGATGGAATGGAGGTAGACCCAACAAAAGATGTGATAGCAAAAGATCCGAATAAAGAGACATAGGGGATGGAAATAGTTCCTCCCCCTTGTACAGATATGGGATTCTGTACAGTCGTAGCACTTGTAGAAGCCATGCTTCCAGTAGTGTTCATCGAAGGTAAGTGCGTAGCATAACCTGGACTTGACGGTCTATGCGTCGGAGTCCCAACGTATTGCAATACGTGTGGATGACTAGATGGTAGGGGAGAATTCGGAGCCACTAACGACTCTGAAAGTTCTTCTACCTCTATGTTATTCTTCGCTTGTAAGCGAACTCGAGAAAGAACTGGAGTGTTCCTCTCTTGTTCCGCGGAAGTACTAGGCCTTGCTTCAATACTAATGCCCCCGAGAGGAGGATCAATCCCCAATAAGTCAATTACCGTGGGATGAAACCCATCAGTATTATTACCTCTGGGCCTTCTCAGAGAAGGCTCTAAACTCAGTGGTGAAAGACCATGAAGTCTTCGAGACCGTCTAGGAGATCGGTCAGCCACTTTGAACTTTCTGATTAAGATCTAACTAAAGACTCAAAAAATTGAAAGCTAGGCCAACTAGAAGCATAGAGCACACACTATAAAGTCCCTAAAGATACAACTAGTCAAACAACTTCCAAGTATTTCCGCTCCGGGTGATTAGGATCAGACACCAAAATACGATAAAGTGAAAAATAAGGGGCCTTCCGAAGATAGTTTGGGATGATGAGGGCCTAGGCTTATCAGAAAAGGTAACAGAGGAAGTTACGCAGACCTCCTAACAACAGCCTGCGCCAGTGCAAGCCCCAAGCTTCGCAAGGGTGCCCTCCAATAGTACTGTCGAGGGTGATACAACGTCAACCTCAGGTGCCACAGGATTCCCCTCTGCAGCCACCTATGTAGTTCCCTAGGAGTAGAAACTATGGATACAAACTCATCGCAGAAGCCAGGTGGAACAGTCATGAGGTAAGTTCGGGCAAGTAGGAGAGGGGGTATCTCTCTTCCCTGTCTTCACAGACCCTCGTGCTTAACTCCCAGATCCGAAGCTTTCCTGGTCTTCCTAACGTTATTGGATTTTCTCTCGTTATTTAGACTCCTATGTTTGACGTTTAAAATGGCCTTGGAGACTTAACTCTCCACTCGCCTAATCCAAGGCCTTAAAATCCTAAACTTATTGGTGTATTTAACTTAAAAGAAAAATTTCTAATGAATTTTACTTAGCGCCTGATTTTAAGGGTTGTTCTTTAAGTCAAGGGATGATGGAAGTGAAACTAGTGGTGTTTTTTCGACGCAAAAGAAATTAATAAAACCCAACTATATGCATGTGCACTTGTCATTGTTTTTCGATGAAGAGTAATTTCTACAAGGTTCGAAAGGAAACTTCTAATGAAACAAACTTTCTTTTCTTTTTCTTTGATTCACACTTCACACTCAAAAGTTAACAAAACTATTTATGCCTAAAGAGATGCAAATCTATCCTAACGCAACAACTATATGCTTGATGCAAGATTGAAAACAACTCTAAAACAAGAAATGAAAGCTTCTTTGCTTATCAAATTTTCTTTTGCCACTTACAATGTCTAGATGGAATATGAAATGCTATCATTCATTTCATCTAAACACTAAAAACAAAACTCAAGACAGACATAAAGCACTTTCACTCACCAAAAGGAAACCAAATGAAAAGCAAGTTGAAGAAAGCAAAACAACACTTTTCACAAACTTCTCTTCAAAGTAGAAACAAAAAAGTCTTTTCAAAAATGCTCTCAACAAAACTGAAAATTTGCGATTGAAACAATAAGAAAGAAACACATTTGCAAGTAGACACCATACAATGAATGAAAACTCAACAAAAACAAATGTTTTTAAAGATGCTTTTTGACAATCGAAAGCAACAATGAAAGCTCTGGTAACAAAGACCAAAAAAGATCAAAAAGACAATTTCAAGAAAGCATCAATTGACAACTTTGATGAAACAAAGAAGTAAATGGTCACAAAAAGAGGTTTTGTCAAGCAAACAAAAAGTCACCAAAAGCAAAATTCAACACAAAGATTGATAACAATCTTTCTGCTCTGATAAATGAGAGCAGCCAAGATTAAAACAAGAAACCTTGCGTGCTTTTAGCAAAAAATTGATGACGCTTGAAAACACAAAACAAGACCAATACTCCTTATAATTAGAGAGAAATCAGAGTAAGATGCTTGCTATAAAACAAACAATTGATACTAGCAAAAATGACTGTTTCAAAGTGACTCAAAACACCAGACAAACTTCAGAGACACAAAAATTTATAAATCTTGAAAGTTGCAAGATATACGTGACTGTACTTAAGTGCAAATTGCGTGTATACATGACTGTGCCTGAGGAAACCTGCGTATACGCGGGTTTACTTCAGGAAACTAGCATACGTACGCTTATGTAACTAAGGAAAACAGCGTATATGAAAGATTTCAAGAAAAATAAAAAACAAACTGAAGAAACTGGTAAAACTTAGAAGTCAAGAACATACCAGACAGTAACAACAAACCAACAAGCAACTGAGCCCTGATTGGCTTGACAAATACCCAAACTAGGAACAACAAGAGTGTTGTCCCCGACGGAGTCGCAAATTCTGTTGAGGGATTTGCTCCCCTAGGGCTTTTGGGTTGAAACCCTAGCAGACTGAAAGTTGTCTAAACAGAGAAACACACATTCACACAGCCATTATCCTATCAAAAGAAAATTCTAAAATAAGAAGGGCATACCTCAGGTCCTACGTTCGAGAAGTTCCTCAAGGGTCCAAACCCTTCTTGAAGTCCCTTTCGCTCCTTTCTCTTGTAAAACAACCAATTCCAAAGAATACAACAGTATATGGACAAAGCCTTATACAGAAATCATCTTTATGTTATTGTTAACACGCAGGTTGTTCCCTATGACTCCCAAGGGAATACGGCTGGGGTAACCACTAACAAATCTTTGGACTACAGCTTCTAGCCCAGCTGTAATCAGAGAGGGCTCTCTCTGTATGGTCTGTCACTGTTTTTTTAATGGAGTTTTTAGGCTAGTTATGAAGTAAAGGTTTGCTTGTTTTTGGTGTTTTGGTTGGGAGGATGTTTCTAATAGTTTTGAAATTTTCTCTACAGATGAAATTAATCCATTGGGAAATGGGGTCTGTGGCTGTTGTTTCCTTGATATCCTGGCTTAAGTGCAGCTGGAATTACAGGGCCTGTATGTGTTTCATGAAACAAACTGTAATTTGTGAGGTTGAAGTGTGAATTGACTAGTGAAAAGCAATTAAGAATTCTTCACTGAGCTGGGATGTGAGAAATGGATCTATTACTTAGGAGCATTACCTGAATTCCTGAAACAATAGATTACTGTGATGATATAGTGTGAAAGGTAGCATTTAAGAATTACTCTTTCATTACCATAACTGAAGAAAACATTTGAAATAGCTTAGATTGAGCTCAGGGTAATCAGTGATTAAATCCTGAGACTATTCTTTTTCCTTGCTATTTAGATATTTGATATATGGAAAACATGAATGAAAAAGATAGCAAACATATAACAGAGAGAAACAAGGGAACTTATTGAGCCATGAAACACGCAGGAATCCTGCAATATTCAGTCATACACCAGCAAGACATCAAGAGACACAACGCTTTAGAAATCCCATCGTCCTTTGTATTAGTAAGTCTGAAGATTTACAATAGAAGAGCTAACAGAATAGATATCAAGAGATTTCTTACATCCAGAGTCCAACCCCTGCTAACAAATGCGAGGGGAAATATATAGAAGTCTATTACAAAATATCTCAGGCATTGAGTCATCTGAGAGGGAAAATATCTTCTTTCACTCGTACAGGGCTTGCAGATGAGAATTTATTACTATCTTAAATGAATTATAAAGGCTCTTAACTCCTGTCAGAGCAATTTTGACCTTTGGGGCTCACGGAGTCGGTTGAGCGCTTTGGCGTAACTGCTAAATGACGTGTCTGTGCAGCTGTAACTTCCTGTGTCTTCTTGGCCCTGTCACCTGTGACTGCTGATGCTGCTGTTGTGGCCGAGTACCTGTGCTGAGTTGGCTCAGCCTCTGTCTTCACGCCTGCTGATGTGTCTTTGTCCTGCTGTGTATGTGACTCAAAATATTTTCCAAGGAAAAATTACAATTACTGACTTTGGTTTAACAGTAATTGTATCAACTCTTCCCATATCTCTGATGAAGGCAGCTGATGTTTCAAAATTGACCCCATGGTCTCATCAGCCTCTGTATATTTATAAAAGTGAGGGGGCTCATCAAACAAATGTGCAATTTCATTCCTGATAAAAAATAAATTATCTACTCTATCAAAAAGAATCTGCCCTGTTACTGGGCCTGCTTCTGATGATGTACTAGGTGCCTCTGAAATTTGTGTTGCTGCAAAATTGCTTACTCTCTTAGCATATTCCTCATGAGAGAGTAATTTTCCTGATGGATCCAATGGGTTAGGGAGCCCCCTGTTCTGCAAAGCCATAAACCTGTTCTGAAATTTATTAATATCAGCTTGCATGTCCTGGGTTCTTCTTTCTAGGGTCTGAATCAGGTTTCTTAATATCAGGACTTTTCTGATTAGGGAGATGGTCTCTGTCCTGTTTCCTATCCCCATTCTTATCAACTGGGAGCTAGTCCTGTAGTTCAGCACGTCTATCATCCTAGTGGCAATCTCGGGCATGCTGCCTAGAGATGCCCATGCCCTTTGTATTTCTTTACGTGCTCTTCCAATGAGTGCTACTTGTTCATATATAGCCTTAATATATTCCCATTGGTTTGTTATAGATTGGCCAATGTTGCCCCAGATGACCCTCTTAAGCTCTGCTGTGACTTTATCCAATGTGAGCTCTTTTTCTAGCTCAGCAATCCTCTTCTTGAGGGCCTTTACCTCCCTCTCTCTTTCAGCCACATTTTTCTTTGACTTGTCATATTTTTCATTTATTTTTGCCAGATTGTCCTGGGCTTGGCTCAGCTCAGACATCTGGGACTCCAGTACCTGTATTTCTTTCCTCAGTTTCTGCATATCCAGGCTTTCAGCCTGCTCTGTTTTTGGTGCTGAGGTGGTTTGTGCTGAGGTATCTGGGACTTCTTGCTGCACTTGTTGGCTGGGAGGGGCAGTGTCTTGAGGGGTTTCCTAAAGGTTTATTGTTTCTGGAGGTGGCTTTGAGGTTTTCCCTGCCTCCTTCTGCTGCAATGCTGCTTCCAATGTGGCCTCTGACTCCTGCAGCTTTTCTTGTGTTTGAATGAGCTCCTTGTATAACGTCATTAGTAGGGAAGCTGCATCCTTTTCTTGCCTCTGCTGGGCAACCTCATCCATTTGTGGGTGGAGAGTTGGTGGGATTTTCAATTTCTTCTTTATTGCTGCCATATCAGCATCCCTCAGCTTGAGGACTTGTTGTACAGCCTTAACATCATTGGGGGCATGCCCAAACTCTATTATTATTTCCTCTAAGGCTTTAATCCTGTTATCCTTAGCTTGAGAGGAAGCCTTTTCCAACTCAAGCTGTGCTGCAGTATTGTTCAGGCTATTCTGCAGCCTGT